>WTXV02019572.1:0-34627 GCA_009823435.2 Nymphicus hollandicus
GACCCAGCTCCCTCAGTCTTTCCTCATAAGGGAGATGCTCCACTCCCCTAATCATCTTAGTTGCCCTGCGCTGGACTTTCTCCAGCAGGTCCCCGTCCTTCTTGAACTGAGGGGCCCAGAACTGGACATGATATTCCAGATGCGGTCTCACCAGGGCAGAGTAGAGGGGAAGGAGGACCATTTGAAAGACAGCCCAACCTTATGGCTAGTTGGGAAGGCCACGTCATGAATAAAGAAGAAAAATCTATTTGAAAAATTATGCAGAGAAACTGCAGAAACAAACCTATCAATCCAAGACCTTAGACTGTTCACCTCCCGTCACGTCTGAGCACCTCACTGTGTCATACATATGTTTACCACATTACAGACAGGAGGCACAGAGTAGCTATAAACACATAAACTGAAATATTTATATGCTGGCCCATTGCACTCATCAACTCTATCAATGAACATTAATTAACCCTCTGTTGCACAAACAAAACCTTGCCTTTAAGACAAGAGACTGATGGCCGAGATACGGATATTAGTGTAGGAGAAGCAGGATTTAGGCTGGAACACTTTAAACACGTGCCTCACAAGTAAAATGTATTAGGACCACTTTTCCTTTATTTTTTCCCCAAGCTTTTTAGATGAATTACAGAAGAACTAAAAGCTTACTTCCCCCTCTTCTACTACCAGTACTTCTCTGTTAAAAAGATCGCCATCCCTAGGTCAAAATCAAATCTGTTTTATGCGTGAATGAGGCACTCCAGGACTCAGGCTGCAAGAATCACATGGGACTAAATCTCATCCTAATTCATGAGTTGTAAGCACAAATACCCAGCTGATAACATCAGCAATATGATTTAAATACAATAATGGAAGAAAAATACCTTTCTTTTGTGCATTCATGGTTTCTGGGACCTCTACACGTTACCAGTGTATTAATGTCAAGAAAACACAAAAGCCAGGAAGTTGCCCAATGAGATTTTACTGGGAAGCTGCTGAATGCGGGACTGAAAGAGGCAGAGACAACATCAGAAACTAGAAATTTTTTGCTTAGTTGCCTTCAGCATAAAACCATTGAACTGATGCTCTGCTACTGTGCCTGTTCCTCTTACCAAGCTGTGACCACTCACCGGGATGAGCAGACGCAGAAGGAAAACACACATACACTTTTATAAACTCAACCAAATAAATGAATCTACCTGAAAAGTTTACAGACAGATTAAGAGTGGAACTGCCTTTCACTAACATATATTATACAGGTTTTATATCTAGAACTAAGAAAAAGAAACCAAGGAATCTAAGTGCATAAAGTCCACCATTTACTTCTTAATCTCCCTTCTAAAAACTTATTTCCATGTCAGTTATGTCTCAGCATTTTTTTCCCCCTCATGGATCAGTCACTTTAAGGGAACACACAGGAAGGAAAAGAGAAAATGGTAAGTTGAGAAGTTGGAGATGTTTCTCATTTGACCTTCTAGACAAAAATAAAGAGTCTCTTAAGCACCTATATAAAACATTCCTTATTCTTTCTACAGTGCTTTCCCATCTCTCTCATTTTTGTATGAAAGATTTGCTGCTTTCCCACAAATCATTATGTCTCCTTGACATGCTCTGACCTGTGTTTTCTGTGACTTTCAACTACTGTTTGCATTCTACTGAAGCATAGACTTCTGGGGACAGAGATAAGGAGACACACATCGCTACTACCTAATACCGAAAGTAATGACAAATCATTCAAGGCTTTTCATATTTTTATGGTTCTTCCCTATTTTCTAGCTTTTCCTAGATTTGGCCATTTAGATGTAAAGCCAGATCCCCAAATATTTTGCAAAACACTATACACACCACTGTATTAGAGACATTAACACCTCAGAACGCTGTTACTATTAAATTTATATGAAAACATCTAACTGAATATGCAAACATCTCTCACATGTAGAAAAGGTGGAACAAGGAATATCAAGAGATATCCATATTTTCGCCTTTCTCACTGCTTACTATCAGTTCCGCCTGCTCAGTTTTTCCACAGTTGCATGGAAAGATGTCATTTCCTTCGTGTCAAAGAACAAACAGGCTGTTCATTGCCTAGCTCCATTTATTAGCTGAAAGCCAGACACTTAATAATAGTCACTAGACAGAGCAAATGGGGTTTTTGAAAAAGCCCAAGGTAACTGATGTCCTTCATCTACTGAATTTCAGGTGGAACTGGGCATCTAATTCTTTAATATTTTAAGGGAAAAAAATGTGAAAACTCAGGAAACAAACACAGCATTTACACCTGTGTAGTCAATGGCTAGCACTGAGTGCTATGGTTGAGCAAATAAATGCAAGCAAAAGAGGAACTGATTCAAGCAGAACAGTCCCAAGATTCTGCATTATTTAGGTTCTACTGGCTTTTAACAAGGGAGTTAAGTCAATACAAAATAGTTTTCAGACTTTGGGAGTCTTCTTCCTACTTCATATATCATGAAGACCACTAACAGTCTCCTCTCTCTGTGCATAATTTATCTCAAACAGACAAGTCCTTAGACAATATAGAAGCAGCAACAACTCTGATTAATGCCTCTGTCACCCCAGACATTGATTGGTATTCCTCTAGTTGTTGGCTCCCCGAGAAAAACCCTTCAAAAGATGCAATTAGTTCCAGGTGCTATGTCCCATGTAGCAATTACACCAACAAGGCATACAGACCTCACTTTAGTGTATTTCGAGAGTTACATATATATAAATATATGTGGTACTATATATATTTACACTACTAATTGCACAGGCAAACCCCAACTGCTCTGCAGTCAGTGTGAAAATCCACATCCAAGCAAAGATGCCATTTAATGGTATTGTACAGTACATCCTCTTGGTAAGATGAAGACATTGCATCCCTTTTCAGATCATACATATGAGACCTTTAGGAGGAGCAGCCAACTTTTACTGTGTTCATACAAAGTCTTCCACAGCGTAATTTAAACTGATATTTAAATCCCTAGTTTTTGCTATAGTGCAAGCCACAATCCATCATGATCATTAGCAGTGAAAGAAAGCACCTCAGGTGTGTGTTTATGACCCTAACAATCAGCTCTGCTTGCTGCCACGCCATACCATATAGTCAGAGCTCTCTTGCCTGGAAGGTGGCAGAGCAGAAATCAGTGCTAAGAAGTCATTTAGATATATTAGCTAAGGACCATGGCCAAGCTACACAGACTCATACTCTGTGTGACCTAAAAGAAACCACTTCATGCTTTCAACCCCCAGTGCATTAGTTCCCAAATATAACGTGGAGATAAAACTAATTCCAGTTCACAGGAACACCGTGCAAATTAACCTTTCCAAAATACAGCAAAAGCTTCTAACATACTGCTAGGTTTCTTTATTAATACAGCCTCACAGCTACTGCTGTTCAGGATTGGATCAGCTTTTTTGTCTGTTTGCTTGGTAATAACGAAAAAAGATGAGGTGAATTAGAAACACTGCTATTTACCTCAGTTCTTGCCTTCTACCCCTTCCTCTATTGACCCCTTCTCATCACTCGGCTTCCACCAGTGAACATGATTGCCTATCATTGCACCTACCCCTTAAATCCATTTGCTGTCAGTTTTGATTTCTTGCCTCAAAATGTCATCTTCATCTTTGGTGTTCTGTCAATCTTAACTCACAGTGAACTTAAACACAGCTTTCTGGAAAGCATGCTTTGATTTTAAAATAAGCAACCATTATTTTATGTTACAGTCTCACTCCCACAGGACATCTGATTAATCCAGGCTCCCAGATAAGAAACCTTCATGGTGAGCATCTAACAGTTCATCACAATGACCAGAACAAACCCACAAGGCAAGTAGTATGATGCATGTAGGGCTGGAAACAAAAACTGGCATAACACGCATATTGCCCGAGAGTCCATAGGCTTCACTGTTTCACATGACTGTGCAAACTGCTGTCTTGGTTATTTGACATACATCTGGTCGCCTGACTGCTGAGGAAGCAGAAATCAAAACACTGTTTTGATTTAATCAAAGTTTTGATCAAAACACTGGTCATGAGCATAACCCAGGATTCTGCAGGATGATTTCATTTCCCAAAGTATTTCTTCTGAGCATGTAAGAAAGAAATGCATAAGACATGGACAGAGAATCACCAAAGAGGAAAAAAAAAAAGCTATTGTAGCATACAGCTCAATCTGAAAAGAAATCAACAGTTTGGGGGCCTATGCGGGCTCCTAATCAGCAACAGAAGCTGCAAAATGTTTGAGGAAGTTGTGAGGCAGCAACAATCTGTTCATGATTCATTTGGCTGGCATTAAGACAAGCACGATGGCTGATGGCCTGACCTTTCTTCACAGAGAACTGACAGACACTGTTTCATTTGAAACAACTCCTGGAAAGGCAGAAGTGGTGGTGCATCTTTAACTAGGTATT
Organism: Nymphicus hollandicus; assembly: GCA_009823435.2. Classification (NCBI taxonomy): domain Eukaryota; kingdom Metazoa; phylum Chordata; class Aves; order Psittaciformes; family Cacatuidae; genus Nymphicus; species Nymphicus hollandicus. The sequence continues at coordinate 4,398 of WTXV02019572.1, forward strand.
GCTTCTTATCAAGGTGCTGCACCTTTTACTCTAACAAAGATTACAAAAACAAAGGACATACTACTTCAGTAATGAGAACTCTTAAGGTGTCAACATTCCCTCTTTCCCCCATAAATACAGGTTTTAGTTAATAACTTAGCCTTTCTTGTTTCAAGGGCGAAACAGCAGTCATAGTTTCAGGTGTAGGCAGTGATGAATTTTGCAAAGTTCCTATGAATAAACTTTTTCAGCCTTTGCCATATTTTCCTTTTTAGCCTTTCCTAGTATCTTTTTTAGTCTCTTTTTTTAAGATAAAATCCTTGGCTAGAAAACTGGAGAGCACAGGGACTTTCAGAGTCTGTCCAATTCTAGATACCAACTTAGAGACAGCACAGAAAGACATTTTTTGGAGATAAGATGGTCTATGCTTTCAAATGTACTTGAATTAGAGTCAGAAGTCACACTTGAAAGTCTTGCCTGAAGTACCTCATTTCCTCCTGTTTTGTCCCTCTAGGTCATCATTTACTTTTCTGCGGATGGCAGATGACACGACATTGAAATACCCACAGCTTGGAATATTCCAGCATCTTGGGGCACATGATCATTCAAAGCAGAATAGAGAAACTTGCACATTGAATTAAGGAAACGAGAGTACAAAGCAGCAGCAGAAGCCTGTTTTAGCACAGCCCTAATAAACAGCATTCCCCATGAGACAGATGTGTTCCTTGTAACAGAATAGAACAGCTGTACTAAAGCTTTACTTGGAATATTTTTTTTCCCACGTGATTCCTGACACCTATTTCTCTTACCTACAACATAACTGACATCACAGCTCAAAGATTAGCTTTCTTGCTCAAAGAAATGAACACAAAACACCATTGCAGGTTTTAACCTTTTTCTTCCTCCTTGTGCCCTTCTGAAGATGAAGCCACATAAGAGAGCAGTGAACTCTAAAAGGATAAAATCTCACTGTTTGTGTCTTTGTTCCATTGTAACTCAGCAGTGTAGGGTAATGATTAAAAGACTTGTAGACTTGTGTCCTTTTGGCAGGTAACAGTTATTCTCCAGTGTTTCACAAGGGGCAACTGACATGAAAGGCACATACTGCAAAACTACTAACAAACCAAAACAGTTTCCAAGACAGCCTAGAAGTCATAAAGCGTTCTTGTTTCCAGGAATTGCCAGCAATCCAGCATAGGATATAAAGCATGAAGACTGCAAACAAAGAATACTTCTACACTGGCAGTTAACACTGTAGAAGAGATGAATTGCATCAATAAGAAAGGTTTTACCTGTCATGTTCTAGCTAATCTCTGTAGAAAACATTCTTACAGGTTTTCACAGGCATACATTGACATGAATTTTCTTCTCCATAATCCAACTAGGCCTCAGCCACAGGCAAGTTATTTGATTTCCAGAAATCCTGTGCCCTCATCATATGCTCATCACAGTCGACAGCCAAATGAGGCCAAGAACACAAGAACTCCTTCCTGTGGCAGACCTGTATATTATGTCTCGTTCCTCTCATGACAAGCTGATCGCCAAAACTCAGGTTTAAGAAGTTGATGAAGCTTGCTAGCTGCAGTGAGATCTAAGTTCTCATGGAAAAGCAGACACATTTGGTAGCACTCCAGATACACCAAGGAATTTTCGAGTATATGCTTTCAGGATGACATGCCATTTGTCAAAGTCAGTTAGGAGAACGTTACCAAAGACTGATTCTTTCACTGCATTTTGGAAATGTCTTGTGATTTGAGCAATTTGTTGACATAAAGAAGCCAGGTGGGATACTGACTTATTCATTCCTGAAATCTATGATCTGGGTAGTTAACAAAAATTATACAGAGCAGCTGGGTATCTGTGGCATGCTGTTTCACAGATATTTTTATCGTATCAATGCAGTGTCAAACCACTTCCAATTATGAAATGCAGAAGAAGTGCTCACAACTTCTGTTCCCAGGGCATTTGGTATAAGGAAGCAGAAGACAGTTGGTGTTCTGGTCCTTTTGCAGAGATTTTTGCATGACTTCCAGTGTAATTCTGGATTTGGAACTGCTTTATGGTCAGGCAGATATTTCACAGATGGGTTAACGGAATCCCATTTTTCTCTCCTATTGATCACCTGGATACAAGGGTTCTGCCTGATTAGACCATGCAATAGGTTTCATTTAAAGCTTCATTACCAGCTCAATGTGATGCCGACACAGGATAAATATATCCTTTTTAACTGACAGTGGAAAGGAACATTCTCTGGAAGAGGTGGAAAAAATTCTATCATGGAGCATGTGCTAAATTCAGGCACAAGGGAAAATCATACAGTGCAAATGAACGAGAGAGATGGCAATGCTAACCAAAATCAGATTGTTTCTGTTGACCTGCTGCATTATCCAGAGCACATTCCTGTATTTCTTGTGCAGAAAGACACTTTGGTAGGGGAGAAGAAGTTAGCTGCTATATGCTACATGCAAAGGAGCTTTCAAGACTGTTATTAAAGTAAAAAAAAACCCAAGCATTCAGGCACTGGGAAATGCCAGAACCAATATTATTTATGCAACCTTAGTTAAACCATCTTGCACAAATGCATTGTGTCAGATCTGTGACCACATACTGATTTTCCACAGGACTGCAGCCTCATGCAGCGCACAGAATGGGCAGCAGCATTCAGCTTGACTGACATGCAATCTCTGTTTTATTGCTTAGCCTTTGACCCTTCTTCCTGCATCGTAGGTAAATCCTAGTTTGATAACAAAGTTCTGTTTCTTTGTCAGCCTTTCAATAGCACTTCTTACAGGATATTTGTGAAGTTAAATCTACAGTGCTAACAGAAGGTAAGAGGTAGTGCTATTCCCATTTCACAGACAGGGAATACCAGCACAGAAGCAATGCTAAATTTAGCAAGATGTGAGTCACTTAAGACACAGGGGCTTCTCAGTATATGTATTATTCACACACCACTTAACTATGCACAAAGACTAAGACATTACATTGAAGTTTCAGCAATTTACAGAAGTTTGCTTCAAATGACTTCTCTTTAAATGTTTCAAAACTGTAAGTTTCTGATGGAAAATTGTGTCTGGTTTCCCACAGGAAATGAAACATATACAGTTGTGCCATCTGCCTATTCATGTGCTGTTAATACTCCTTCCACTTCATTTCTCAGCCTTTTAGCTGGTTTCAAACAAAACTGGTGAAGTAAAAGGTCTCCAAGTGAATGTGCCTGGGCCTAGCAAAAAAAGGCAGCTAACAGGGAGTAAGATCCAAATCACAGCCTCCACTGAGAGAAGGAGGTGACACCTCTCTCCCCACCCTGTCCTGCCAGGCAGTGACAGACCCCCTGCTCAGTACACACAGCTTTCAACTAGCTGCTTGCCAGGGGACTCAGATGTTAGCTCCACACATTTGTGCCCTATGTTCCCCTTTGAGAAGCAGTGTTCTTATCTGATTATACAAAACAGAGAAGCAAAAGAGAGTAAAATCATCTCCAAGATAGACAGCAATGAGCATATCTCTGTAATTATCACTTACTACAGGGCTGTGCTGTGCTGCCAGCCAAATGTCACCCTCTTCTGTGACTGCAGGAAGAGGCGCTTGGATCCAGCAGAATTTTCACTTCCAGAAATGCCAGCACACATTCTGAAGGATAATCTGGTGCTTATCCAACAGGAATAGCCAAGAATAAAATGGACCTGTCTCAAAAGAGAAACCATGTCCCAGTCCTTTCCAAAACCAACCAAATACTCTGCAGCTCAGCAGAGGTGAGGGAATCTAGTTTTGGAAAAGCAGCTGTTGAGCACATCCCAGATTTGAAATAAACAGAAGGCTATGCCATCTCTATTAGCACTGTTATTCCCAAATCTCCTGCAGCCAACCCTCACTTAAAAAACCGGCACTGTTACCTCCTTCCCTTCAGCCTGCTTTGGTCTCAAGTTGGTCATCATCACATCTTACTCCTACCCTCTTTACAGCAGCCAGCAATTCTGCCCATGCCTTCCATCCCTTTCTTCAAGACCCTGCCTGTAGTTACCTACAGTTGTAGACTCTGTGCTACTTACCAGTATGTAGTGAGATTGTAGGGGAATAAGGGGGTGACATTGACATTGTGATGCAAATTGAGCTGAGCTTTTCCTCTGCAGTCTGCTCAAGGAATGTGTATCAGGCCTGCTGTGGCATTTACAAACCAGGCAATGAAAGAGACCATTTTCATCAGCTTAGAGATATTTACAGCATACTAAATACACTTTTATAGAAAAACATAACTGTAAGCAGAGGAAGAATTGGCTGCTTTTACCATAAAGCATTCCTAGATAGGGCAATGCAGGCATTCGTGGCATAGAAAATTAGATAAAGACAAACCCAAAAAATAAATGGTAATACTGCAGCAGAAAATTCACACTCACCTATAAATAGCTTCACAGCATTCCAGCAACTGTACAGAAAGTGGAACCTACAGAGCAGCCAAGAAGATGCCAGCCACAAAACCAGTCACATGTTAATTACTGCTGCTAGAAACCTACCCATGTTGCAATCCATTTGGCATTCCCCACTCTGGAGTTGCAAATGAAATGAGATCCCAGCCTGGTGTGTCTTAAGCTTCTGTCTCTTTCTCTACCAACACCATGACTGGGTTTAAAAGGACTGAGCCCATTGCTTGGTTCAACAGTTTCTCCCACACAGACCAATTACTGTGTGCAAGTTGCAGCCTGTAACAACAGGGGTTTCATAGGCCTGATCTTCACATTTGGTGAAGTTGATTGAAGTCGTGCTTTTGATTACGGTAGTGCAAGAGTGGGCACAGAGAAGGAAAACTTGGGCAAGTGAAGGCATAAGAAAGCAGTCAGAAAAATCCTGGCTTACGAAAAGCAGACACTTCAGAAGGATGGGTTTTGCTTTCCAACAGTTTCCTCAGGTGACAGCTGCTTTCTGCTGTCCAGCTCTGAGAAATGCCACTATCTCTGTAAATTCATCTGTGTGGTCTAAATCAAGAGAGGGCTCTCTGTCAGATAAATCTAGCAAATAAATAAATAAAATGGGTCCTTTCTTCCCAAAATAAATAGCATTCAGAGCAGGAGCTAAAACCTGCTTTGAACAGGAGAGCGGAGACTCCAGCTGAGCAGTTCATCCCTCAGGACAGGTCTCTAAAGAGAAAAATACTAGTAGTGCCAGGAGGTTATAACTGCAAGTATTAGCATAATCTTTTGTACTCTGTGCCTACTTGTGATACCATTTAGAAGAGAAACAATACAAAATCTTTAAAATGTGGTCCATGGAAAGCTATTGTAACTACTTCTAGCTGGGCATTCTGCCTGCCAAGTTGTTCATGGTGGATGCTGCAGCAGCTGGCTTTGTTTCCAAAGGAATATGAAAATTTAACTGGGATCCGTTCCACATGGCAGTCAACTGGAAGGCACAACACAGCGTATTACAGAATACAATTGGAAAGGGAGGGGGGAACAATACAAGCTAAAGAACTCAAAGGCAGATGTGAATCGACTTCTCAGAATTCCAGTTTGATTCATAAAAAAGTACTGTCATAAACCCTAGAACATGGATCATTTGGTCCATCAGGGAAAAGTCCAGCAACAAGTAATTTCATCCCATCTTACAATGGTAACCTAGGCTAGAAAGTCACACTGAAAAGAAAATCTGCTCTCCTAGGTTTCCATTTAATCTTCTTCCAGAAATTCAGTATCTTCTGACCTGTAATCTGTGTGACAGTCCTGCAAAGTCAGATGAGAATTAGGCTTGAACAGCAGTTTTATTTCCTAATGTTAGTGGAGTTCTTGAAATAAAAAGATAAAAGTCATGCTAAACCTACACCATCAACAGTTAGCAAGAAATTCAAGGATATTACAGAGCAGAATTTGTAGTTATAGATGGTGCATCTGTAAAAGCTGATCTTTCAAGTGAAACCGTATTTTAACTCTCTGCTTCCTTTTGTGTTTTGAAGAGAGGAGAGGAGTCTCATTTTATTCAGAACTGAAGAACATTTGATGGTCAGCTTCTGAAACAACTAAGAGAGGGACACCAAGATCTGCTTGAATTTGTACCCTCTTCTGCAGTGAGCACTTGCATAGACCTCTCTTTTACCAGTTAAATTGTTTCAGCAGTGGGTACCAATCTGGATTCTAACCCGAAATAACAAAAATCACCACCACATTCTAAATGCATTGGTAAACACATTATCTAATGTTCTGCTGCTTTAAACCTAACCATAATAGTTGAGAAATAATAGAGAAATACTTTGGCTATTTTACGAATAATAAAATACCAAGATCAAGAAAAATGTTCTATATTTCTTGACTCATAGATCAAATGGGCCTTAATAAAAATGGAAATTAGCTGGTTATCCACTAATCTGGGGATGTGATCCTCTCAGTTTTATTTTCCAAGTTGTTCAGTTTGCTGACTATTTTATCTTTCATTCCCTCGTCCCCTTCTGCCACTGCCAATCTCACTAGGAGGCTGAGGTTGTGGTCAAGCCCATGAAGAATTCAGTGCTCTGGAACAAAGGAAATCATGTCATAATCATCTTAGGAAAATATATACACACAAGAAAGTATCACCTGCAGAAACAGCCATTATTGAATGTTATGTGAAGCTGGGCATTTTAAGACATTAATTTAATTGCTAGTACCCATTTTAATTAGCAAGAGTTATATTTCTACCATAATGAGCAACAGCATAGAATAACAGTGTGGGAAATTTGAAGAAGGTTTTTTCCACTTTGTTAAAACCACTGAAGATATCTGGCTTCTTCAACAGCTGCACACTTAGCCCAGGTCTGTGACAACAGATTACAGCATGGGATCAAACCAAATGTCCAATCACAATCTCCCTGCTTATAGCTTCTACTCTAACATTAAGTCCTCTAGGACAGGAACTGCATCTGCAATGCCCTTCGTAATATAGCTTTGAACTGAACTGGAAAGTATAGAGCTAAATTCACAGCGATACATCCGTGAATTCTCTAAAGTTTAAAAAAGAAGTGTAAGAAACTGTGTGTGGAGAGAATGAAAGCAATCAACTCAGTGGTAAAGAAGCATTGCTTTAGTGGATATGCACAGCATGTAAGCAGCAGTGGCAGGTACTTCAAAATGGACAACAGCAGAGAAGCTGAATTTTCATGTAAGGGTGCTCCTACTGTTTCATACATCAGAGGCCCATGAATGTTAAATTTTAGGTCTCATGCATGCATGAGCCAGACTAATCTTCACCATTTTCTAGCCCTCTTCAGAAATTCTAAATGTGGATTTGAATATTTTGCATAGGCACTGAGGATATCCAGTGCCAGTCCCTCCGAGCTGTAAACTACAAGTAGGCTGCTTGAACAGGACCCAGTCCTGAAACACATATCATTATAGGGGTCATCCCTTTGGCTTCTGGCAACTGTTAACTCCCTGAAGGGCTTCCTCTACCTGCCTGCTCCTTTTCTTGTCTCTCTGTCCTCACACTTGTAGCCTTTCCCTTAGAGTTGCTACTAGTTCATATCTGCTCTATAGTTCAGTACAGTATAGATCAATACAGGAGGAGGGGTAAGTAAAGGGAAACAGGAGTGTTTACATTAGGATGGGCAGACTGTGAAAGCTCAAAGGAGCTGATTTGCCCTACAACAGACCTTGGAGGCCCTGTATACACAGCAGCTTTCAATACACCTCCTAGAAATAGCCGGGAAACTACTCTCCAGTCTCATGTCCAGACCTGCAAAAATATCCAGTGACAGAAATGGCCTGCCCATGCAAGCAAGCCTGTACATGCACACAATAAATGCTGGACACACTGGATTTTACTTTAGAGAGTAAGGCCTCTGCTGATCAAAGCAGCTTGCACCTGTGACAGAGGGGACATAACTCTATCATCTCCTACCCACAGCGATTAAAAACAATTTTCTACTATTTCAAACATACAAAATAGATCAAGATAAGCAGCATGGACCAGTACATGTAATTCTTCCTGCCCTAATGACAAGTGGCCCTCCTTAGAAACACTTCTATTTCTCCATAGGAAAGTCCCTCCATTATGCACAAGGAGAAACATCTGCTTTTGACGGGGTCTAAACAGCGATGTTTGTATCTCTGATGGCTGAGGCTAATAAGAGCAAACCAGGTTGAGCTCAGAACATTAATGGTGCCAAGAATAAAAGATGCCTGCACAAGCCATTTCAGCTTGCGCGTCCAGAGCCCAGCGGGAGTGAGCAGGCAGACAATAGCTCACGCTGCCTTCGCGTTGGTGTGCTGGTGGGTTTTTGTTTTGCAGCACATCGTGCACACAACACTTTCCACACAAAGTCAAAGAAAACAAAATCTGCGTGAATGCTACAGAAAGCAGAATTTTGCTTTGAACACAAGGGAAAAGTGTAATGAACAGCTGTGAGAGACTCCCTCACCATTGCTGTTCACCAGCACCACAAAATGGAGACTTTGGCCAACCACATTTGCCCATCATTTTCTTCTTAAAGTTGTACCATATGTGTTTAGGGACCTTGGATAAACTCCGGCTGGCTTTAAAATGAAATATACTGATTCTTAAGGTCAAGGTTACACTTTTCCTTACTTCTATCTGGGTCTAGTTAGGGTTTGCTCTATTTTAGACCTTTATTTCATGGACTTTTACAAGTTTTCTGGAGGAGCTGAGGAAGTGGATGTAGGCCACACAGGCCAGATGGGCAAACTGCAGAGAGTTAATTTTGCCCTTTGGTCCCACGAGACGATGAAACAGGCTGAAACTGGCAAAGCTCTATTCAAGGGGATGGACCAACACTGAGAGCTGCAATGCAACTGAAATGCCTTCTGTAGTCAGCCTACTGGCCCTAGGGGTGAGAATTTGACCCTTCACGTTGTAGAAACAAAGCACTAATTACTTGGAAAGTAAAAAGAACTTATCCTGTAGGTTACATAACCTGCATTGCTGCTGTCCTACATAACTACAGGGGACTAAAAAATATCTAATTGAATGAAAGCTGCAACACTGGGCTGGGAAAAATCGCTGAAATAATAAACACCATCAGTCTATTAAATTGAGTTATAGGTTCAGTAGTCCAGACAGAGCTGGCCATTGCAGATTATTACCCTCAGAAGTCAAAGGATTCAACTGCTCTGCAAAAACAAAGGGAAAAAGAAGAAAATAATTTCTAACATTTGCAGATGAAAAAAGGAAGATACTGAATGCAAAGTATGTACTGCATAAGGAAAAGTCATGCTGAAAAATGAAAAGAGAAAGAAAGAGAAGCAGACATGAAGGATTGCTCAGCATACAGCCAAAAGTATAATGCAATACTACCTCCCTGAATATATTGTTATTTGTACAAGTCCTTTTACTTTGCCTCTCTGGTATTATTCAAAATCCAAAAGGTAGAGTTTCTGCTCTGTATGATTGTGCAGATACATATAAAAACCACACACACACACACTTACATATATACATATGTAATACAATTTTACAGGAATGACTATTTGGTCTCAGAGGATATCGAAGTACAAAGTGATACAATTTCTACCTGTATGTAAAGTTATAATGGTAATGATATTGTCAGTTAAGGATAAAATAACAATTTGCATTATTATCCACTCTAATGCAAATTGGTTTTTATACCAGCAAATATATGGCTGGCTTTAGCCTCAGTGGCAGGATGAATGTTAAGTCAGAGCTGATGAATAATTCATAGATCTTATACAATGCAACGTCTAATTCTGGGATTCGTGTTTGAAGAATGACTTCTCCTGGTTAGATGCTGTTTAGATTCTGGGCCAGTGACACCCTGGCATGACCTGCCTGCAATGAGATAATGATCTGCTGATGAAAGGGTTGGTTTGTTGTCTGGGCTTTTTAAACCATTACAATTTCATTGTAAGGGTTTTCATTACACAGACATATCTATGGGAGGCTGAAATAAGCAAATACACAAATTCAGCAAGCACCTTCCACTCACTAAAAGTTGATTGCAGAGTTAAGCTCAGAGTTAACACTAAGTTGATTGCAAAGTAAACTGAAGGCCAGTCCACATCACATACTACACAAATTGTGGCACAGCAGAGAGAATACTGCACCTGGCATTAGGAAATCTGGGTCTATTCCCAGCTTTGCCAACTGCCTAGGACATGACAGAAACACAGGGAAGAGATTTCCTTCCATGCCCTTGCATGGGAGAGAGGAAAGGAGCAAAGACTGTAACCTTCACAAGGCAGGGACCGAGCCTAGGTGGTGTTACAGACCATATTTGACTGAGGTGTCCACTCCAAAGTAGCTGAAACAAAGTCACATGGCATTGGTGGGAAAGGAGCGGTGAGGATACAGGGTCTGTGGCTCTTCACCTAGGCTGCTCCAACACAATGACAGAGTATTATTTACAGCAGATGCAGGCAGCACATACATCAGGGCAAGCTACTGCCTGGAGTTATTCCTACAATAATTTCACTTTATATTGCATAAACAAGCTAAATTATAGTTAGACTAGATACATTACATGTGTTGCTGCAGTTTGGTCAGTGCTCTGTAAGGTCAGAGCTGTGACAATTCAGATCAAAATAGGGACTAAGCATTTCTAGTTTGGCTCTTAATCCATTTGATGCAAGTCCTTTAGCTAATAAGAGCATGATTGCAAGCATCCTCATTTTGTAAGGGATTATGATTAGCTGATGGTATGTTTTTGTTCAGATATGCTGCCATCTGAGAATAAATAGGCCATAAGTGTAAAACAACTACTCATTAAGAAAAATCCAACCTAAACTTACTCTTGATGCTGTGCTGACTCCATTTACACACAAAACTGCAGCATACCTTCAGCCCAAGACATCCTTTGCTTTGTGAGTAGCATGCCATCTCACGATTTGAATACAAGTTAGACGATTTACTATATGCTCTCCACATGTAAGCAAGCAGCTGCTCTGCTGCTGTTGCTCTGAGAGACAGAGGAGGGAACAGACAGATGGATACGAGATGAAAAGCACATTGTTTAGGTTCAACAATACTGAAACATCCATAGTGCTGTATACAGTGCTCTTTTCCATTTAACCACAGCGACAAAATAATAATTGCCTGACTAGAGATGTGTACATTTTAAAAGGTATGTAAAATGACAACCAGGGAGAGGAAAAAAAAATAAAGTATTCCTCTTTAAAAATCAGAGACCAGTTTGTCTAAACCATGTAGCCTACTACTCAGCCCTCCCCACTAAGCAGAGTTAGACAATACAACTGTGTAGGTAGGTAGGAGACTCTTACAATACACCTGAAGCACTTTCTGGAACCCACAACTCATGATAGCTGGTAAAATTACTTTTCATCCAAGTCTGGTTAGTCTGTATGTTGTGCTAACGATGCTGTTTCCCATTGAATGGAATACTTGTGATGCCCATTAGGGATCCATCAAGACAAGTGCTCCACGAAGAGATTTATAGAGAAGTATACAACAGCTCATGCAGTGGCATTTAAGTTCATAATAATGTACAGCTTTCTTCTAGCATGATCTAAAATTTCTAATTAACAAATTTACCTGCTACTGATCTGTCCTCTTTTGCATGTAAGCAGCTGTGCTAGCTGCTATATGGCAGTTGTATTGTACTGCTAATAGCAGCAAAGTAGCTGTCAAGCTATGCTTGACAGGTGACAGCAGTTTGGTAGCCAAAGTCATCAACTCTGTATTCTTAAAGTGCAGGAAGTATTTTGAGAATCGTTAAGAAGAAAGCAGGCTGGTATAGAGCACCAAAGCTGGGAAGGATTAACTCACTTATCTATTGATGAGGGCAGTGCTTTTTGTGAGTCTTCCACCCCTGTTTGTGAATGTGTCTAGGTGTCAGCATAGAGTCCCAATGCAATGCAATCTCCCCTCTTGGACACCACAACTGTAACAACTGGAATTTGTCTATATATTGTGGTCACATGAATTCAGTTACAACTACTGCAGCAAAGAAGTGGTTAAACCAGCACAAACTGTGCAGATAAAGTTAAAGGTCTTGTTGCAGCAGAGGAGTGCTGCAACCCTAGCAGCACACCTGCATTGTGCTTACTGCATGGGCAGTTGGTTCTGCTGTGCATAATGCAGCTTGGCACTGAGATCTTGGCCCTGCTGGATAAACTGGCTACTTCTAAATTAACTGCAGCACGGTTGCTTGTCTTGAGCCACAGGACTATATTTGCTTCTGCTATTTTGGGGACCTGTGCTATACAACACTGCACCACTCCAGCCTGTCTGAAGTTGCTTCGGTGATCTCTATCAGTGATGCACTGCAGCATGTAACTTTGGCCTTGGCTGTGCTTATAGCAACTAGTCAGGGTGGCCTTTAGGCCCAGACCCATCTACCAGCTACATCTGAAAGCCCCAAACTTCAATTGCTAGTTGTACACTGGCCCATCTCTTCAGAAGCCTTACTGAATATCGCAATTTGAAGCCAAGCCTGCCCGAGAGAGTCCTTCAGTTATCTCCCTGACTTTCTGCTTTCTCTTTTGGTTCCCCTGCCATAGCAGAGAAATAATGGAATGTCTCAGCTGCTACATTACATCCTCCCTCCCATGTTTTCACAGGCCTATTAAATATTTTTAGTTTTTAAGAGGCATCACCCTGGCATAGACACAAAGACTTGCCCATCAAAACTGACCCCTAGTGATTATAACACAAATGCTGCTCCAAAACTGAAAACATTTATCACTCCTGCAAATAAGGGACTACTTACTAGCACTTTTATCTGAGCTCAGACAAAACACTTGTAAAACAGCCCTTTGTTTGCACCTCAAACTAAAGGGCAAAATGTTACTGTGGGTCTGCAATTTGTCATCTACAAGTGCATAATGAGCACCTGTGAGGACAGGCATGGTCCTGATTCTGCTGCTTTTATTACAAGGAACTCTGCAATATCAACCTGTTTTCTCAAGTGCTTTTGCTTTTTAAACTGTGGATTTTAAAGTCACAATCCTAGTAGGATACAGAAGGTAGAGCATAGCAGTATGAGCAGTTTGTCATAATACAAAGCAAGTGAGAAGGAGAGTAGATAGACCACCTAATTAACAGCAGGTGAAGATGCAACTCCAACTGACCTCCTTCATATGCGCAAGATTCAAGAAAGAAACATGGGGTTTGGAGGGGGGGGGGAGGGAAGAAGTGCATCTATAAGAATCATAGTATTTATTTGTTGATCTCATCTTGCTATTTCTGTTCAGTTATTCCAAGGACAATTATTCCAAGGATGTCATTCAAGTGAGTTTGGTTTTTTTATGACTCAGAGAAATTCATTTATGCTGCACCCAAATACAATGGCCTTCCTTTTGCTGCTGAAAATCATGCTGTACTTTGCTCAAGAACAAGCTATGAAGCCAAAGGGTAGTAAGAGAGGAAATTCACTTTACAGAAAAAAAGCTACAAAAGTTAATGCTACAAAACTTACATTAATTTCTTTGAAGTCACTTTTCTGGGTCTTTTTTATTTGAGTACTATATATGGATGTGAACAGCTCAGCTGCTAATTACTCTGTACATAATACAGGTACCTAGAAGTAGAGCAGATCTACCACTGACTCTTGGCAGTGTGAAGTTGAAGCGCCTTAATGAAGTCTCAGTTTTGTTCCTATTTGTGTTAATCTGTGACACTCCGTGTGCCTGTTCAATAGCTCTCCCATCTGCAGCTGTAATAGGCTTGGTACAAATCTAGCTAAATCAAGTTACTACAAGACAGGGAAATTAATAGGTTTAAAATGAAATTCATTTCTGTCTATATGTTAAGATTTCACTGGCAGGTTTTAACATCCTTGTTTCCTGAATGCTCACAAGCAGAACAACTTGTATTGATTCACAATATTCACCCTCCATGTGACATCACTGACAGCTTCATTACATGGAATGCTCATTTTTTTTCCCCATGTGGTCACTCTTAATGAGATTAAATACACTTTGTATTTTCAAGCCATTTATTTGGAAGAAAATGTGACTGGATCGTCATCACATCAAGGTTATTTAACCTAATACACAGCAGAAAGAAAAAATCCCAAGCACTCCAGAGAGGTCATCAACTGATGTTCTTCAGAAAGTATATATTACCCGAGTAATTTTTTTGAGAGATATTAAAGAGGTATTTTATTTGCAATCCTGTGCCATTTGAGTTATTCAGGGTGCTCTGCATATTTATAGTACACACACTTAGGACAGCTCATTTCCTATTTGGAATCAGAATTCAGGTTCCACTGCAGTCAATGGGAATTTTGCCATCAACTTTAATGAAATCAGGATTTGGCTCATACTATATGTAACTCTGATAGCTTCAAACTACTCCAAATACTGATGTGAATTATCACTGACTTCTGCCCCTGTTGTAGAATTGCTAACACAACAATCAGGCTAGAGTAAAACCAACAAACACAGATACAGACTACAACTGTGAATAAGGGTCACAAGTAACAGCATAAAATACTGTGTCATCCATGTAATGGTGTTAATCTGCACAAATTTCCAGATTAATCTATCTTCTTGAATTTAAGTCACTTAATATGTAACCCGCAGGGATAGAATAATATGTTCTTGCAGATAAACATGCTGCTATAATCAGAATATTTTCAGTTAATTCCTACAGAAGAAAAGTTACTGTTATATGAATGGATAATGCATACAAAGAAACAGATTACACCTATTGCAAAGGCTTTTCTTTAAGATTACATACAATGATGTACCTCAACTAGTACTTCAAGTAACAAAATCTTTTCCTGATCCACTGCATAAAGCAACTATGCAAATTTCTACTAGTCCTCTCTTTCTGTAATGCTTCTGATTGGGAGTTCAATGTGATCATAATTTGGCTGACTGGAAGACTGTAAAAGAGGCACAACTAAAGCATTCTGCCAAACAAAAAATCCATAGCTAATAAGCAACACAATGTTCATTAGTATCAGCTTCCTCCCAGAGGACTCCCACAGCCAGCAGAAAATCCCACACTCTCGTTTTCAGGGAGTTGTGCGTTGTTGATGCAGACTCAAAACTAACTTTCTCACTTAATTCTGTTTTACATAATTCAAGCATTCCAATGTTCATCATTTGCCAGCTCATCTCCTTCACCTCATCCTCTTCCAGTAGTAGAATATTGACCAAACAAGGATTTATCAAGGGTCTCTAACAAACATTATGCAAGCGAAAATAGATGTTGTGAGCCTAATCGAGAGAACACACTGCAGTCCATGTGCAGCAACTTCCACCTGCATACCTCACATCTGTAAATGGGACTGGACTCAGTCCTCCTAAAATTTAATAGTGTTACTGAGAAAACTTTATGTAAGCGTCTAGTGAACACAGGACTTCACATTGTTAAGGAGACTCTATCCTAACCTTAATGTGTTTTTACCTGTCCAGCTGCCTATAATTGTAAATAAGCATCTGCTTCCAGTCTCTTCCAGTACTGCTGTCTTGAAGTCTTGTGTTTCATTCTCCATCTAGTGTTTACTGAGAAGAGGTGGCAAACGATACAAAACTCAGGTTGCAAAAAGCTCCCTTTGTAGGGATCCAAAAATGGAAAGATATTGGTTTCTACAATGGCCCTTTCTGAACTTCTGTTCATGCTGTTTGCATCTCTCCCCACTTCCTAGAAAAGAGCTGCTGTTACATGGCAGAGGGACATCAAAGTTGTCCCCAATGCCAGCCAATTCTGCTGCTCAAGAAAACTGAGAGAGATAAGGACCAGGTGGGTCAGTGCAGATATGAATTTGGCCAAAGAGCTCTGTATGCTAAGGTAGTGTTTAGTAACTTATATTATTTTACTTACTTTGTAATCTGCACAATCTGCAATCCCCAGTTAGCATAGATGCTTTCTTAAAATGCACAGTTCAGAAGTAATTTACCTATGCCACAGAGTCATCAGGATGTAAATAATAACGTTGATAACTGGTTTTGTCCAAGCCTTTAGTTCATCTAAAAGCAAAACTTCTGAATCAACCATCAGCCCTCCTACACAATATGCAAAAGACCAGTGCAGACTTGGTCTTTGACAGCCAGCAGTGCTCACTTTGATGTGAATGGATGTAACTGATTCTCTTTTAATGGCCATTAAGATTCACAGAAAACCTGCTAATGACTTTTCACCCTGTCTACAAAGACTTACTACCCCTCTTAATTCCCTCCTCAGTTATCCAAGCCATTAGAATCTGTCTCTGCCAAAACCAGACAAGTAGCACATACCCCAGCCTCCTCTCTAGTTACAAAGCCTAGTTAGGGATTACACCTGCAGCAGCTGGGGAAAGGGAGAGAGAGGCAACACGCATCAGTGACAACAAAATCCATTATTGTCAGATACCCTTACAGCTCTCTTGGCATGTAAGGTCTCTGGGACAGTTTTCTTTCTTTGTACTCTGCCCCTTCACACACATACCAGCAATTAAAGCTGTACAATTACAGAAAATCAATGGCATATTTTCCATCCTCTTCTATTTAGTAGAGTAGACTAGAATTCCAGACTATTAGTGAGGGAAGTCTTATCAAGTGCATATAAACTGAGGACTGTTTAACTATTCAAAGAAGGCAAGGGGGAAAAAAAGCTCCCAAACTGTTTGGAAAATGTTTCAGATGATATATAGATAAAAATACAGATGTGAGTGCACTGCACAAAAAAGCCTCTACTGAAACCTTGCAAAGCCAGAGGTATTCCTCCAGAAAGCCTATAAAACCAGTCTTATTCAGCCACATATAGACCTCCAGAAGTCACTGTGCTGCATGGAGTGGTAAAGCAAGACACAATAATAAATAGGAACGATGGCCTTAGTCACAGATTATGCTATCCTTTTAGCCGCAATATGTAGGCACCTGTACCACTCCTTAGCAGTACAGACTGACAGAAGTGGGTATGTGTCTGTGTTCATGGCTAAATGAGGTTATGTATTATTCTGGCCCTCAGAAGAGCCTTGTAAACTCAGTCTTATAAATCACCAAGTTCAATTTTTGTCTTGTTTTTGGTAAACTCACATAATGTAAAGCATGTCTGATGCTTAAATGTCTATGTTGCAGGATGAAGGAGAGTAAGACAAATAGACTAACTTTTAGGTTTATCTGGTTTGGAGGTATCCCAAAACTAGAAAATTTAAGGAGAAAATAAGTAGATTCTCAACAGATTTGTGAGGTTCACACCTGTTATTAGAAGCAGCATTACCCTGCTCAGCAGAGAACTCCCTCACCCTTTCCAGTTCAGGCAAGAAACCTCTCACATGCTTCTTGTGTCTCCTTCTCCTCTGGTGCATTAAAAACCAAGTGTAGAAATGAACTGACGGCTTTTGATTTCTTTCCCTAATTACCAGTCACAGCAGCTGCTTGGGGGAAGAATAACAAGCTTCCTTTTTTTTTTTTTCCTCATTATTATTTGAGCAAAATTGTAGGCTTGTTTGGTGCATATTTTTGTGCTTTTTTCTTATGACACTACTACTTGCTGCAGTCAAGAGCTGTAAGCTCTCAGTTTTCTTGTTTTAGCTAAAACAAGAAAAAAAAAAAAGGTTTTCTAAAAGGTTTTGATTTCTTGTTTCTGCTAAGGAAGCTAAGGCAATAGAGTAAACTGTAGAATATTTGGTACATCTGTCCTACATTTATTAGTTACTGCTGACATAGGTATGATAGGCCTGGACCTTAAAACTTTTAGGCTGGAAGTCATAAAGAATCTAGCTCTTTTGACCTGAACACCTGCAGAGATGCTATTCCTCAGTATAGTAGTATACACTGTCAAAGGAACAGGAAGCCTCTAAGACAGAAAACTACAAGACCTACCTCTTAGGTCTAAGCTTGTCTTACTTGTCTAAGCAAAATAAGGACTAGAATAATTAATGACTACTGGGGCAAGACTCAAGTGAATACAGCAATCTGTTCTTCACAACTAACCATCACTTACTTGCTAAAGGAGTTATAACTTGACATGCTTGACATGTAGGTGTTCCCAGCAAGGAATTTGACTGGCACACAGAAAAATCCAAGACACCACAAGGATTTGAAATAGAATCATAACTAGGTCCAAGTTTTACATGAGAAGACACCCAGGTGAGTCCTGTGGTCAAGCTTGTGACTAGCCTTTCACTGCACTAAAGGATCAGGCCAAAATTATTGGAGAAAACTTTGGGGTATAATTTAGCTCTGACCGGGATCCAAGTTTTATCACTCAGCTTTAGCTTTCTTCAGAAAATCAGGTATTTGACATATCCTTCAACTTGGTAATAACCAAAGCTAATTCAGCTTCAAAACCTTCCTAGGGCAAAACCTTTATGTGGACTCCACCAAAGGGCAGCTAGCTTTGAATAGTTTCAAATATTGGGCCTGGGCTCAAAGTACAGGGCTAGGACAGAAAATCCGTCCTCAGTTTTGCTATACTCTTTACACATTGCCAAATGTCATCCTCTGACCAAGGAAAACAACAAAAATCTGCTTTCCCCTGTTTAGACCCTGCCTTGTTTATGCAGAACAAGAAGTCTCTTCAGTTGGTACACTGCTAATAGTACTAGGTGGGAATTATCCAAGATAATATATTTGCCTCTGTATTTTCACAGTACAGTCAGATTTCTCTGTACAAAGCATCAGCATGTTTTTTACAAGGGCTTAATCCCCACAAGTTGTGCAATACCAAACCTTAGAAGAATTAATATACGTCAGCTATTGGGAAATTCATGTTTTATGGAAGACTACAACGCATTCCTCAGTGGCTAAAACCACACATTATTCGTATAGGAAGAACAAAACAGCATGCGAACAAAGTTGCATCTGGCCATGCAGTAAGGCTGCTACTATCTATCACTTAAATAGATGAGAAAAGTTGCCAGTAAGTTGCTGCCAGCTGCTGCTCTAATATACAATATTTCTCTCAGCAGAAAGCCAGCGCTATATGCTGATTTACAGTAAATGTGCCATTCTTTCCCTGTGCTATCAGCACTGAAGATAATAACAAGTAGCTCAGACCACAAGAATACATTTTTATAAAAACAAAACAATGGGTGTTTGCACAGCATCTTACCTGCTATATGCGAGCACAGAAACATTTGCATAGCTCCAGTGGACACCCCAAGATCCTTTATTACATTTATGCTACCCGTTTCTCGAGCACAGCTTTGAGAATGAAAACTAACACATTGTTAGTAAATAGCATTCAGTGATTTTTTTGACACATTTGGATCTATGGACACAAAAGTCAAATCCAAGCAGTGAAGAGGTAGCAGGGGTTACGCCCTATTATGGAGGCGAGTCGTATGTATACTCTGAATCAGCCTGCACACATAACCAGAGGAGGAGCTGAGCAAATGCTCTGGTTCACAGATAAATCTGTAAAAATTCCTTATGTGTCTTCCAACTGCCTGCCATTCAATTATCACCACTCATAAAGGGGAAAGGAGTCTCTAGAACAGTATGATCTCTCTTCATCATTAGTGGCTGATGGAGAAACATCCTGTTTTGGAGACTGCATTAGCTTACACAAGTGTGAAGCTGCAATGTTCCTGTCTCCCATCATGTTCAAGATGTTTTCACAATAGGTTATTAGCCTGGTAGCTGTACTAACACTGTTTCTGCACAGTGTGAGCTATGTATACTGCTCAGCCTCCCCAAAATGCTCTTTGATTAGTTATTTCCATATACACAATACCATCCTGGGCCACATCACCATTTTCCATTCACATTTTACTCAAATCTAATACGAAACATGCTGTTCATTAAGAATCATGTGTCTGCCTAACACCACAACTCAACTCCACTCTCAGCCTCCTTGGACGCAGCCACACTCCATCCTGAGCCAGCCACCCAGAAGGCCTAATCAAATGGCTTTATGGACAAGCATCACTGTTAGACCTAGTGCAATTACTTACATTTGACTAAAGCTTAACACATACTTTGCTAAAATCAGTCTTCAGAACAAAATCTCCAATAAAAGGTACGTAAGCTTAGTTCAAAGGCATTTCAGGGCATGTCAGGGCAGAGAACTATGGATTTATTGCAGCAGTGGTGATGTAGGTCTAATTTTTTAATTGGCATCTGTCTGGCTTTCATTTCCATCTGCTGATTCTTACAAAAAAAACACTATTTAGGACCTACTGCTTCTTTTCCCATGAAAATACTACTTCATTATAATTTAAACCGCTCTCAATCTCTTCAGTAACTGCATACACTAAAACTTGAAAAGCTCAGCTCATTTCCAGTTACACTTGCAATCTTGGCTATGCGCATTTCCAAACCATCCTCCTGCCCCAAACCAGGATTATACAAATTCATTTTGTTTTGCTTTATTTCCCCAAACAAGAAGGTTCCAGCTGGTGCTCAGAACCATTCACTGCAACTTTCCGACAATTACTCTTGTGATTGGAGACAAAAGAGTATCAACTGGGGAGTGTCCGATTGGCCAGATCCTGCCTAGATCCTTACACATGATAGGGATGTTGCTGTTTGGCAGAATTTACCTCTCTGGCAGACATTGCTGAAAATTTCAGGGAAACCTTCAATTCTTTTTGTATGTTTAAAGCTGCCAAGGGACAGAACAGTTTCAAAATAACTACTTATTAGTTCACTCTTTTTCATTGACAGGGTGATTAAGAGCACATTAAGTGTAATTTGAAGAGAGAGATTTTGTCCTACAAATTCACACAGAGAGGAGGGAGCAGAATCCTACAGACCACACACCAGACAGTGCCACTTTCAGCAATCAGGTACGCAAGTGGTTTTGAGGCCAGGTCTCAAGTCATAAGCCGCAGCTCCCAGTGGTGGGGCATGTAAACCCACTGATTCCAGAAGCTCTGTAGTGTGGGCTTGTGCTGAATCTCTACATAATGGCCAGTGCTTCTATAGGTAGCTGGCAGTAAAAAAAAGGCTTTTAAAAAGACAAGGAAGAATAATTTTCACATATTGCATTTAAAAGGGAGTAATCCTCAACAACAGAAACTTTTCACACCACATCGACAAGAGAGAGGTTCTGCCTTTTTAGTTAAGGTTTTATATTGCTCAAGCACAAACATTTAATTACAGGACAGCTCTACAATAACAAACTGAGGAGAAACAGGTGAAATTCAGTTCTATTCCTCCAGAATTAGAAGAGGCCCCAACTGGCTAGTAAAGTACCCCCTCTTCCTTGTGAGGAACTTCTACCTGGATTTTAAGCAGAAACTTGACTACAATATACATAAATTGTAAGCATTGAAGTATTTGCTGTACAAATGTAAAATTTGTTTGAAAACACAGGTGGTTCAGTCCTTAAATGTACATTTAATGGAAAACACAATAAAGAATGAAGAAACTAATTATAGAGATACATGTTTGTTTGGGACCTACCCAAAAAGCCAACAGATCTCAACAAAGAAACCCAGGATGAACAGCAAAACGCTGTAAATTACATTACTTTCCTGGTATTTTATGTGCATTTCTTAGTTTGGGTTTCGGGGTTTGGTTTGGGTTTCTTTCTTTTTTTTTTTTTTTTTGTCTATTTTCGGGTTTTGTGTTTGGGTTTTGGTTTTTTTCCAACCTTTGCAATCCTGATATTTGCATGCTTCAGGGACAAGAAAGTTGGACCCAACGAGTGCTTTTTGTGCCCTCTGAAGCATAGAGGATCAGCTAACAGTCAAAGCAGACTACTTCAACCCTCTAAGTCAGCAGCTTTCTCTTTTTCTCTCTTTAGGAGCCTACATAAGCTAGAAATCAAATAGGCTGTTCGAAACTCCACCAAACCCAGAAAAATAATGGCAAGCTCTTATATACTTAACCTTGTGACATAGAGAAAATGTTTCCTTAATAGCTTTTCTCCTTCTGAAACAAAAATTACCATCACAAACTTGAAAGGTGAACGGGTGCTACTTAAGAACGTTTTTTAACAGTTAAAAAGAAATTTAAGTAGCAACTGCTTCCTTGATACAGAGAAAACCCTCTGGTAGCAGCACTTTCTTTATCCTGAAGACTACAGTGTTACCCTTGGTTATAGAAACTGAGGCTCTTAGAAAAGTTTAACAACTTTTGCCTGGGAAACAAAGAAAGAAAGAGGGGGTGGGGAGGAGCCCCTAATCTTTAATTTCTGTCTGGGGCTTTTCCCTTTCTTCTGAGATTATATGAGGGAAATACATCTGGTTTCTTCTCTTATTGAAGCTGACAAAATACTTCTCAGACCTAGGCTTTTGGCAGAAACAGTTGAGGAGAAGGACTTGGGCAATCAGATGTAATTTGGAAAGTTATCAGAAAAGGACAATAGGTTGAATATTCTTTATAAATGGTAGAGTTTAGTAAACAATTTTGGCCTTTTTTTTCCCTGGGCTTTCTGCTGTTAAGTTGAAATCACAGTTTATCTTTTCAATGGCCTTTTGACCCAAGAATAAAATGAAATACTCACTTCTTCTATAAATAGTCCCACATAAAGCACTACAAAATTACAGCAGCATTTCTATAACATAATAGTTTGAGAGGGGACAAAAATAATGTGTTAACAATTGGCAGCTACTAGCCACAGCTTCCTATTTTTCTGGAAATCCAGCCAAGTTTTCCACCTCTGCACACAGGGGATTAAAGCCATCATGCTTTGATCATCGCAGAAGCACGTATTACCAACCACTTTGGAAGAAACAAACATTCTTAGGATTTCTATGCTAAGCACAGAAGGAAAACCAGAATTTGTTTCACATGGGAAATGTAGATAATCAGTATGAAAATTTAAACTTTTTGTTAGCCAATTACTGAGCAGCTTCCCAGGGAATTTTGGAAAGGATGAGGCATTGTGTTGTGCTAAAAATACAGTATTTAAGATGCATCTTAGAGACCCAAACTTACAGGCCAGTCTTCCCAGTCCATATGCTTTTTCCTCTTCCCTGATTAGTTAACTTCTATCCTTCTTTACTCAGGAAAGAGGAGTGAAAATCCCACAGCCCAATGTGCAATGTATATACTAATACAGTTGAGCTGCTAACAGGCTATTTGCCAAGAAGGCATAAATGAAGTCTCAGGAACACTGCAGGCTGCTGTCCAGAGCAGCAGAACTTTCTGGGCACCAAGCATGTGAAAAAAGAGCATAGGAGAACTAAAGTATACTTTTGAACACATCAGAAACTGTGATAGAGGATAATCCCTCTTCCTTAGTTCTAGAAGACAGATTTTCCCTTCTACTGTCACTGCGCATGAAAGCATCAGTGCCACTGATCTTCTTATTAGCTTGTGCTGTTAGCCCTGAATATTGTCAAGCATCAACTTATTCTATAACAGATATAAATGTGCAATAGATTCCAATCACAGGACTTCATTGTTCAGTACTTCTGATATCACCAAGCTCCCTGCCCCTTTCTTAAAGTCTGTCCAAAGAGCTGTCATGGAGTTTCTGTTCCCGTTAGCCTGGAGCAGGGATTGGCACATAGTAGGTTCTCATAGGATATTGAGGCAATTTTGCCAACAAGTGCTTTTCAAAGGTTTCTAGTAGCAAAAAATGCATGACTATCACAGCAAAACATTTTACCACTTTCAAACACCACTGCCAAATCCTAAACTGTACTTCTTCCAAAACCCAGGGGTATTACTACCCAAGAAAAAACTTTAATATAAAAGAACCCCTGTCCTGGGGAGCCCAAACATGCTCCGTGCCCCTTTCAAAACCACTTTTCTGATAATGAAGATTCAGGCTGAAAATTTATTTAGGACAGGAAAATTTCATGCCCAACACTTAAAGCTTGATAATGTTACAGTCTTTTGAAGCTGAAAATTATTTTTTAGGAGAAATTTTTAAGCAGCCTTAGAAGCAGAACTACCACAAGGCCAATTTAATACTTTGTAATGGTTTTGGAATTTTGGCCAGATCTGGTGTTATTTATACTCATATTATACACAGGCTTCTCTCAGCAGTACCTCAATAACATCAGAGATTTTTACCTAAGGGAGGAGCCAGGTAAAAATGCCAAATGACTGCACAGAGAAAATTTCAACCCCCCCACTGCAGTCTCACACTAAATATCACACTTGGCTGGTTCAATACGCTGAATCATTCGGGAATTTTATTTTTATCTATTATGAGCGGGCTTCACTACATCTGAGTAAGTTATGGTCTTACAGGAGCAGGTGAGTTGTCCTGGATTTATAATAGAACACCACCAGCATAAAAAGAGGCCATCAAAAGAAAGATGTATTTTAAGACTTCTAGTTTGTTTTGTCAATAAACTGATTGTAATGAAAGACTAATATCAGATGCAGTGTGGAGCTGATGTTGGAGGGGGATGAAAGATTATCATTTTCTGTGTCTTGTGAGATGATCAGGTCTCAAAGAAAGCATAAACTTACCACACTTCACTAAAAGTGGTTAGAGCACAAAAAAAGACACAAGAAAGGCACAGAGCAGAGTCATTTTTGGCATTACATTTTTGGCAGCCTGAACTTTTAGACTCAAAAAAAGAAAAAGTCTTTCTTTGGGACAACAAATTTACCAACAAAAACAACAAGGAAGTGAACTTTGGGGAAGCTGTACGAGTAACTGTACGAGGTTGTTTAGGGAAAAAGGAAAGCACTTCTTCAGTAGCCTGCCACGACAGAAGCATCCCCAGAGAAAATCAGCCTTAAATAACCCTGCTCAGAGTACAAATTCGGGAAAGGTTTGTGTGGTCAGATCCTGTCTAAAGGCAAAATTCTGTGCAGTGGTTTCTTAGATAAAGTGTTTCTGCAGACAACTATCCACCTATCCACTTGAAAACACAACGGTATTTGCTTCTTGCATTTCTGAAACACTGTTAGACCTTCTCAAGCTTCTTACTGCAGTAACAGCGCCCACAGAAAACAGGAAAGAAAACAACGCTGAAGTGCTTCAAGTATTTCTAATGTGATTGAAAGTCTGAGTTTCCTTTAATAAGCACTGTTTCTTTTTCCAGACAAACACTCAGTAACTAGGTAGGAACAAGAGAGTCACCCATAGATTTTCCTGTAGTTGTGAGGACTAACTGCAAATAAAGTCCTCCATTCTCAGAACACATTCCAAAACTACACTGACATCTTGCAGATGCAAATTAGGCTATTAATTAATTAATGTAGCATGATCCAGAAACAAATCTTATAAAGACGTCAGGTTGTCAGGAGTCACCCAGATAATAAACAGCTGAAAAAACAAGACATGTCTGTGCCCTGCTGCAGTACAAAGAGGATCCCATTCCATCTCTGTTAAACCATGAGCACAGTAAATTTGGGTTCCTTCAGCTTTGCTAAGAACACCCTAGATCTGACAGAATTCAGGTCTATGTGCAGTACAAGTTGTCTGGCGTCTGAGCTCAAAACGCAGATTTTACCTTTGGAGGTGTTCTAGGATTTCTCTAATCCTCATGTCCTGTTTACATAAATTGATATAAACTTATGTTTGAGATATCTACTTTGTTATCAAAGTTCTCCCACAAAGGCTTTCAAAGCTTTTTAGTCGGCCTCTGTGTTTTAAAAGGAAATATTTTTGAAGTCTTCAGAATAAAGTCTGTATCTTGCTTAAAGTTTGCATCTAGTAGTTCTGTGCTGTGCCTTGTTTGTACCTCTAACCCTCAGTTCAATGATCAAGGCTGTCTGATGTTCATTTAGCTCAAACTCGGTCCATTCCCTAATCTCCACCCTGGAACAGAAGTCAAGCACAATTCAAACACAGTCAATAATTAATAGGGTGTAACCCCTTCTAGCACTCCTTGTCAAGGTCCTTCAAATCAAGCTAGCAAGGAGTCACACCCTCATGCACACACAGGTACATACCCATACAAGCTATTTAAAATTAAAAGCTTTTCATTGATCCATTTCTTAGCAGAAGAATACAAGTGTGATTCACACAGCTGTATGATTGCCTGTCTTGCTCAATGAAATACCACTAGTCTTTTCTTGAAGATAGTCAACTTGTCTGCTGCAAGCGTGAGTTCCCAGGGACTGAGTAACAAACTGCACTGAAAAAATGGAAAAGTGAGGACCCTCCAGCAGAAGCAGCTTTCTGCAAGACGTGATTTAAGACATCTTGATAAAGAGCAACGCAACCCAAGCCAAAATCCTGGAGAACAAGTGGAACAGTGACTAGAGAGGAAAACTTAAAAGTGAACAAAATCCACATTTTGGTTTTACAACAGCATACTCCCCACTCTCTACCCATCACTGCCTGCATCCTTAAAGAAGACACAGACCCTCTTGAAATTAATGGCATCATCTATTCCTTACACTGAGTATGTGTCAGTGGAAGATGTATATGAATTTACTGGATCATTCCGATTAGAAAGAGCCTCAGGAGGGGTCATCAGTCCAACCTCCCATTCAAAACAGGGTCATTCTGAAGTCAGACGAGGTTACTCAAGGCTTAAGCCACATCCTTGGGCTGGCTATTTTATGTCTTTCAGATTTTTGTGTGTCATAATCTTCTGAAGATACTTCCCCTTCCAGAAACAGAATTTATGGAAACTGCATGATGTGAAGCTTGAAGAAATCAACTTGCCTGTAAAGTGCCCTGGAAAATAAGAAGTTTGAAATGAAATATCAACCCTGAGCCTCATGGGAGGATTTCATTACTCCAGATTTTAGGTATCACTGTGTGTGGCTGATTCAATTTTTCCTTGCTTTTATCACTAGGACAAAGACATGAAGTAGTGTGTTATGTTCATAATTAACACTCTCATTTCAGTTTGCATGTTATTGTTGTCCATCCTAACTCAAGTTCCTGTCACCAAAATATTACTGCTTATGCCATAAATTAGATCTCCAAAGCATTAATTCTGTTTCCCAAGACATATTAAAACCCTATATGATGTTATTGCTTTATTTTCCTTTGAAACATGAACTAGCTGTCTGATCCAATATTTCAAACCCTTAAGTTCTTAAGCAGAAGCCACCAAGGTATTGAACATAAATTACTTCTACTGGAACTTCAGGAATGACTGACTGCTGAGCAGCATTTATTTCCTTTCCACGTTAAGATGTTTAGGTGCACTTTCCTTCAGCCTGACACTTCTTTAACTCAGTACGATACAACAAAAATTGTGCAGATCAGAACAGAAGCATTACAACGATAATTAATCAAGTCCTTCTGCCTTGAGTCCACAGCAGTAGAGACCCTTGGGCTTACTGAAGACGTTAACACAAAGTGATCTTTAACACATCTATTGCTTATGAAGTTTATCTTTGACCCATCAGAGTATTCAAGAACTACGGTGCCTGTATAACTGAGTTATTCTGAGACATGATTTAATGTCTTCAGCACCAATGTACTCCCATACAAGATGTGAATGAATAAAGATTTAGGATTGCAAACAGTAGCAAACCAAGAAGAAAACGATACCAGAAGTCTCATCCTATGATCAGCACAGGCACACAGACATGCCTGAGCAGCTGTATGGATACACAGCTAATTTTGGCAGTGTTGAGGCAAATACTAGGCTGAGATCTTCATCTTTGAAGTTTTCCTATATTATCAAGCCTACAGAAATAGAGAACACCACCACAAGGCTTGGAATTACGTCTATGCAGAGACTTCAGCTTATCATGCTGATCAATACTGTCTCTTTACTCTGTGTGTGCTTTCCTTTTATGTCAAAGCTGCACACAGTATGGAGACGGCAAATACACCTTGCCTGAATGCCCTTTACTAATCATAGCAGATTTTATTAACTTACTCAGCACTATGATGCTTTTGTTTGGGCTTTTCCTGTACAGGCAAGTCATGTTAACTGAAATGTATCATGCAGTTCAGACTTTCAAGCTAAGAAAAACATAACCATTGCATTAGGCAGAAAGGCATCTTTATGAAGCATCAAGAGATC
The DNA here is from genome assembly GCA_009823435.2 of Nymphicus hollandicus. Classification (NCBI taxonomy): domain Eukaryota; kingdom Metazoa; phylum Chordata; class Aves; order Psittaciformes; family Cacatuidae; genus Nymphicus; species Nymphicus hollandicus. The sequence goes on from WTXV02019572.1 coordinate 32,062, forward strand.
TTGGAGCAGTTTGCTAACAGATTTAGCTCACTTTTTACCCCCCCCTCAGAGCAATAATGTTCTGAGCCTTGCACATGGAATTATGTATTACGAAAAACAGCATCCAAAAAGAAAGCAGCTGTGGGAATGTACATCAATAGAGAAAGACAACACAGCAATCACAACTTGTTGGTAAAATTTAGAATAGTAATTCTAATATGGAATGCCTCTTGCGTCACTTTATTAGCATTTTCCACTCAGATGTATCTCTGATTGAAATATTTGAAATAAATCATTGGAAGTACATGCCTTTAACTACAGGTATCTTTTCCAACTTCAACCACCTTCAGAAATGGATGTTATCTCAGTCATATATAGTACAGGACATTTATGCACATTTCAACAAACAGTAGCAGTTAGCTTTTTTTTTTGTTTTGGATTCAAGTCCTCACTTACTGCCATTATGGAAATACTAACAGTTTATACCCAGCAAATCCACCATGAAGGGATAACAGCTCCATTGGCTTCCCAAGTCCTTCTCTTGATCCCAGGCAATGTGTTAATGGGAAAGACGAGAGTTTTGCAGAGGGCAATGGTAAGTTGCAGTAGAGAAAACACACATCAAGGAAGTGGCAAATTACATACAGCTTTACACTGACTGATTTGAAGGCACAGTGTGTAGCACACTCTGAAAGCACCAGCTGTTGAGTGTAAAATACTTGACATTGCTGAGACATTTGGAAGCCAAACATTGAACACTGAAAGAGAAACTTAAGGATCTTTCATCCAAGAAAATTTGAAGCCTTACAGGGAAGAATCAAACTGACAATATCAATATGAAGGCACTTCAGCCTTCTTACTTTTTATCTCTCTTGAAAAGAGCAACACTCTTCAAAAGCCAGTGTTGCTGGAGGTCTTTGCACAGTAGCCAACTTCAAGATGTGAAGAGCCATAAGCAACAGTATCATGAAGTCTTGTCCCACTGTGCCACCTGGCACTAAGCTAATGTGTCTATCAGTGCCTGCTTTCACGCTCCTGGCAAGCTATTACTTAGCTACATAACTGATAGGTCAATTGTAGTCAGTTTTGATTTGTAAGCTGTCTATCCTGAAGTTACCATTTTTAAAGTTATGTTCTGACTCAAATAAATGTTTACTTCAAGAAGCATTTTTCATGTTTTCAGACTCACAAATTTTGACACTGTAAGAGTTAATGAAAACACATGTATGAAATATCGCCATTACAGCAGTTGCTTACCAAGAACCTCACGCAAACAAACTTTTACTCCTAATTCTGTATGATTACACCATTTCACGCACACTATCAAGGGCTTGGTAGCAACATTCTGCCTACAAGCTTGTCAGGCAAACTGTCCATGTCCAGGCAGTCTCCAACAGCAATTCTGAAGGTAAACCTTCCAGAAGACTTCTCTCCTTTTCACCCCCACACAAAGGTGCAGTGATTTTTATGTGGCAACAATCATTACAAATATTACAGCTCAGCCTAGCCGAACTTTAAATTAATTTTCCAGCAAACTTAAGCAAACCATTACTGTATTCAAGGATCACAATTACAATATGGCCTTAAAGTTCTGCTTTCCACCAAAACCCCCAGTGATGTCCATGGCAGTCTAGCAAGCAGACTCACTGCACAGATGTATTAATAAACTTATGAAGTTGCTACTTGTGAACATTCACAGGAATCAGAAAGTAATTGTGAGGTAAACAACAGCTGAAAAATCAAACCTAAAAGATAGTAAAGCATACTCCAAACTGTTCACAAAAAGTATGACAAAGGGTGGGGGAAGGATAATTTTTGGTCATTTATTTTATTTTCTTACACATTCCTGTGTCTCTGCTTATGGATTAAAGGAGCCAATGAACAAAGTTTATTGACATTCAACTACCAGTATCAAAAACAAACCAAGATCACCACCCAGCATAGCCCCCCACCATGGGAAGCTTAACAGTTCCTCTGATGTCTCCTATCTATGAAGCTTTTCAACATGTTATCTTAAATGACTAATCTTTGGTAAAGCATTTAAAAATTAAGTGCAAATAAGATTAAACTCTTAAAAAAATACTCTTAGAACAGAAGATCATGAAACATTAAGAAGCTAATAAACAACACAAACTGCTGCTGCTCCCCCTTTTTCCTCTAGGAATTATTAGTAGTCTACCCAGCCCAAATCTTTATTAATTATTTGCACAAAGCACAGTATTGATTTCTTTAAAGCACACAGGGGGCCAGGAGTGTTTTAGCATCATCTGAAAGAGAAGCCTCAAGAAAACAGCAGCTGTTGAAAAACAACATTTATTTCATTTGTAAAAAACAAACAGACAAAACACACAAAAAAAAAACAACCCACAACTGCCAAAGCCACAAAGTCTGTGAGTAAACCTTTCCCTAGATTATACATTCACTTTATCATATAAAACAACAGCCATTAATAATCTGCATTTTCTTGTTATTAGTAATAAATATGGCCTCACAATCCATTAAAGCTAATGAATCTGTCTTGGGTTCTTTATGCACACTACTATTATAAATAATAACGGTGACTTTAATACAGGTTTACACAAGAGCA
>WTXV02019573.1:3652-15939 GCA_009823435.2 Nymphicus hollandicus
GAGGGGCTGGAGTAGACAATCTCCAGAGGTGCCTTCCAACCTCAATCACTCTGTGATTCTGTAACTCCAGAAAGTAAATTGAAAGCTCAACAAGACTCAACTATTCACCAAGTTTTGCTGAACAATAAAAATCTTATGGCTAGAGTTCCTTAAACTGAAGAAATCCCTACTTCTCAAAAGACTGCACCTTTCAGTTCCCCCACACTGACAAGCCTCTCTTTGGAGGATCAAGCCCCTCTGATTTCTTATGTGCCCTTTTATTCATATCTCAAAGACTCTTTTAAATGCAGATCTTTAAGACCCTTATGTGTAACTGAAGCATTTGACATACTTCACTGCTGAGCTGTGACTAGCTCTCACTATCAGCTTAGAGGTGACCCAACCTCAGCGAATCCCTGCTGGCTGCCAGAGCTGTTCACTCCTTCCCTGTTTAACCCATCCAGTATTGCCAATGTACACAGTGTTTGATCAAGGTCACCTTTCCTTGACAGGAAGCATTTCATTCCCTTCCCTTCCACCAATAAGGCTAGAGAACCCAATCCAAAATCCACTAAAGTCCAGATGAATTAAAAGGACCCTTAGGTCTCACACTGGTTGCAATCAAGAAAAAGAGACAATTAACACACACGGGAAATAACAAATTTGGGATTCAACTTTTCTAATTTCAGACGAGGCATCTAGTCTAAGCTAGGTCTCTAGGCTCCATCTGTAGTAAGTAGGATAGAGCAGCACTTTCACAAGAGGATGCAATTCATTCTAAGACAGAAGGCACAAGCTGCTATCTGAAGAAGATTCCCCTTCCCCCTTCACTCTATTACTCCTAAACAAGAATTTCAGGCAGCAAGTCAGGTGAGCTGAACACCATGCCACTTCCTACACATTACCTTTGTCCATTTCCACATTGATATTATTGCTTTTCCCTTTTCCTCAGCCAAGTGCAAGTCCATTTGAATTTGCTTCCACTATGTCTCCTGACTTAGTAAATCAAATCCATTGTAAGGCACAAAAGCAAAGGCTTTCTTCAAATCCAAATAAATTATGTTCAATGTCTCAGGATTGCCTCCCGGTTTGCTAGTGTATATAATGCATTTAAATGAAACGTATGCATATGAATGGTGATTGCTCCTTATTGAAACACACATCTCTAAACACCCTGTAATCTTGTTCCTTACCAGTGTCTCCCAGAAATTGTTCCAGCATAAAAGGCTTTCTTCTTCATCCTCAAACCAGTTTTAAAGCCTTACAACATAAACTGTTCCTGGAGCTCTTACAGTGTCATTGTATTTATTATTTATTCCCATTGCTCACACAGCTTTAAGTGTTTTCCAAACGTGCAAGGGAAATGCTGGAGACTGAAATTTGGTCACAGATTAGGAGAACAAGCAATATATGAAAGACAAAAAAAAGTCACCTAATATACTTGTCAAAAATGAGCAATTATTTAGGGACCTCATCTGATGGTTATTGCCAGGAGTAGGAGACTTTTCTTTTTTGCAATAATTTTTTTGCAGCCTGAATTCTTTTCCTATCAGGCAGTCCCCCAGAACCATCTGATCTCCTAAATGAGCAAAGCAAATGAGTTGCCCTTCCTCTGCCTATGCCTTATGCATTCTGATTCTGTACCCAATGATTAAAGCCCTGACTGACTGAAATAGGCATTAAATCAGGACATCTTCTCTCTGAAAAATACATAAAGGCTTTCAGTCATACCTAGGGATATATTTTTATGGGGTCTCAACTACTGTCAAATCACAGTTCTTCCAATTTGCCCACTAATACAGTGACCAGAAGTAAATTTCACAATCCTACCAAAATAACCTAAAAACCTAAACTTCATTTCCTAGTTGACTTGGGCACTTCAGATGTAAACTACATTTTAAACCTCCTACCTGCCTAAATCCCTTTTGAAAATTTAATTCATAGCCGTTTCCCAAAGAAACCTCCTCTCACCGTTAAGTTACGGATCTATTCATTTCCTCCCCAGTAACAAGGCGAAATATTTTTCCGAAAACAGAGATCTCATCACCAGGGAAAAAACAAGAAAAGCATCTAGAATGATGACATTAAAACTACGCTAGTTCCAGTCCCATTCTTGCACAAACGGGTGATGAAAGAAATGCATTTCTTCCTGCCAAAACGAACAGCTGTATTATTAAAAATATTGATGGGATTGTGCAAAAATCCAGTCAGATTACTATTGTGAAAAAAATACCTCATCTGCTGCTTCTTTTTAATACAGTAGCAAATATACTGCCTGGTTTGGCTTCATGCCAAGATTAATTTTAGATTGGACCTCATGAAATATTTATGAGGTCCAATTTAATGGGATTGCTTTCCCTGGCATTCAGCCTGTGTGGATAGCATCTTAAACACTGATGTTTTTAACAGAACCTCAAGACACACACACAAAAAAAATCCTTGGGTATTAATAGGCTTATTAATAAATTGTTTAACACTATGACAGTATATTTTAGAAGTATTTTGACAGGCCCTTTGTAGTAAATCTTTACCTGCTTTTCTCTAAGCCTGCAGTTTCCACTCTGTCAAGCAAATGCTGCTTATCATTTAGCAAAATGGTAAATCATCATTAGTTAGAAACCAGCTGAAGTAAGCTGAGTAAAGAGCTAATCACCCTTAGATAGGCTTCATGGGGAACTGACAGTGCTCAGAAAGCTACAGGCACCACTCAGCTCCTCTGTGGCTTTCTTGACTCACTGAGACACCATTTACTTTTGGTTTCTAATTGCAGTTAATAGTTCAATAAAAACACTATATTGAGACACATACTTACGAAAAAACCTCAGCATTTCGTACAAAGAAAACTTCTTGAATAATTGATAAATTATTTTCCTTTCTTTTTTCGATTAAGAGCATAGACCTAAACTCTAGAGCCAATTATTTCAACTGCATTTGAACCCATTTCTAAATATCTGCTTCACTGCTTCTCCTCCATCAATGTTCACAGTGGACCTTCAGAAACAAAAATCACAAATGGAGTGTAAGAGTAAAGTCTGTGCAAACCACAGCCAAATTTGATCTCAGTCTGTTACTAACAAACACCACCACTGATGTGTGACCCCTGTTAAATGTGAAAAAAATACTGGAGATACCAAGTGCCACCTAACTTGACTAACATGACTGCTTGAGTTGAGAACTGAGTACAGAGCCCATCTTTCTCCTACAGAGAACTTTTGGAGGCCCAGCCAGAGGTTTGTCTGAAGTGGAGGGCAATCGGATTCTCCACCACCTAATAGAAAATATATTTCCAGGTGCTTCCAAACATGATCCTTCTAGAAGAGCCACAGATAGCTCACATGCCTTTGGAAAAAGCAACTGTTATGAGACAAACAGCAAAAAGAGAATCTGACCATCTGACCTGCTGGGTGCAACAAACCTTTGCAAAACTAGGGTGCATGCCAGAAGGGTAGAAAGTATCGGGCAAGCAGGAGTAAGTAGCATGCAACTAAAAAATGAAAGAGTGAGGGGAAAAATCATGTCAAATGATGTGTTTAGGTAACTGGAAGAAAACAGCCAAAAGGCATACATTTTTATATGTGTGCCATTTGATTCTAGTACAGCAAATGACTGACAGTGTGACATGACGTTGTAAAACATGCCTCAGTTGCTTTTTGCTGGAGCTAGATGTATTTCTACTTAAATCCCATACCTTTACCATTCATCTTACATTCAAAGAGGCAGAAAGTTGGTTTCACAGTTTGCCTTCTGATGAACCAAAAAGCTCAACAGTGAAACTCTTTAACAAAAAAAGAGACTTGCTACAAAGAGTTTGGAAGAAAATATAAAGAGCTAATGATCTAAATAATGAAACTACAAGGGAGTTTTAGGAAGGCAGATTGTAATTAGCCAACTGGAATTTAGCCAGGACACCACAGCTAACACCTCTGTGACCTTCAATCAACACTCCTTTAATATGCATGAAGTTGGGTTTCTTTATCATTAATAAACTAAATGAAAATCCAGTTGGAGCAAATACTGTGTTGGTTGATTTTCACCATAACAGAGCTGCTAGAATGATGAAATTCATAGATTACAAATTTGCGAATACTCAGTCTTTAATGCTTAGCTAGCTAGCATTCTGTCCCCCTTCTAACACTGTCATCCTGACAGCTGTTGGATGTGTACAGAAAATGTTTTCACACTCATAGCTGGGATGTATAAACAATGTGTTCACTTCGAATCTCTTCCTGCCAGAAACCAAACCACCCAAATTCCCACTGTGGCCAATCGAATCAAAGCAGAATCTGCAGAAAGACACCTTGAATTCAGTTCCACACTCCTGTGAAGCCACCTTAGCTCTTGGTATCTTTTCTAAATTGCATTTTGCACCCACCCACTTTATTAAGGCATAAAAATGCCCAGCCAGAGCAGCACAAAGCCTGCTCCTTCTGTTGTTCCCACACAGATCAACACCCCCCGCATTAAGGAAAAGCTAATCACAGGAAGGCCATGATTCACAGGCAGCCATTTCAAATAAAGGAATCCCACCACACACAAAGCAGCTCCACGGAATAAAACTTTGAACTATCTACCCCTGTTTAGGAGTGTTGATAGCAAGATTAATTATCCTTCTGTTGAGAGGCAGAAGCTGCCACAATGATGTGTCACCAGCACTTACCGAGCAAGGATGTATTCATCACAAGTGACAAGACTGCAGAGAAGTGAAATTCTTGTTTAATATTTGTCTGTATGCTAATGCAGTGTGAAAACAAAGTTCTCTAAAGCTGGATGAGAAGAAGAAAGAAAAGAAAAAGAAAAGGAAGAAGAAAAATGCTTTAGTCAAAGTAAACGATGGAAAGAAGTAAAGCAATTTAATTTTTTCTACTCATTTTACAGACCTTTTGAGATTTAATCTGCACAGCCATTAGGGATTTAAAGAGGACTGATGTTTAACTTGTTTGCCCATTTGACTTAAGACAAATCCATCTGACAACAACAAAGCACTTTCTTTGTCTTCACCACCACTTAATTTAAAGGGGACATGTTTACTAACAGCTTAATCTGTTTAATACAAATAGTCTTTTACATTCTTTAATCCTGTCCAAAAAAAAAAAAAAAGAACCCAAAAAAACCCACAAGAAAACACAAACCAACAAAAAAACCTTCAGAAACGATGTGGTCCTTTCCAAAGCCCAAAGCCGGATTTTGAGGCAACCTATCAATAAAATACCTTAGCTGTACAAACACGCTGCACTGACCAACTCACGTCGTCTTTATAGAACTTTATAGCAGAAGAAAAAATGTTATTGCTAAAATGTCTTTTGAACACTACACACTTTTTTGTAACAAAAGCTGTGGGTCTGGAAGAATTCTATGGCAAATGCACATATTTATTTCATATAGCTTCATGGAGAAAACTTTAGTTAGAATTAGTGAGGATTAAAGTCAAAGAGCATAATAACCACATCGTCTCTCCGTGTCACGCTATTACTATAAACCTTTCTCAGGAGAGTTCAATGGTCTTTCTTCAATGCACATATAGCCTTGAATTGCAGATGGAATGCTCTTAACTGCTTTTTTTTTTTTGATAGTATATTCTCTTCCATGACCATCAGTCTCTCTTGGTTGTTTAATGCTAGTAAACATGGCGAATGTCATGCTCTGTAAAAGTGTTAACCACCTACTTGTCAGGTTTATTCTTTTCTAATGATTGCACTTTCTCATCTCTGCTGTTGATGTTATACATCATCTAGGAAAAGAGCAGAGTAGTGAGAATCGCTACTCTGATACCAATAGACTTCATACTGGAACTGTCTGCTGTATGACCTTAAACAAGCCATTCAGCCCCAGAGCAGCATAACATGTGAGCGTATGTTTAATTTTAATTTAAAGAACAATCATTCACAATAAAGAAGTGTTTTAGTGTCTCACTGCTTTGGAGCTTTACCTTTCCTCTGCATTTCAATTTCCCTATCTGCAAAATGCACTACTAAGAGCTATTCCAGTAAAAAGACATTTGAAGTATTTTTCTTGTCACTTTCCTGAGAACTTTGTTCCGGCAGTGCCAAAGTATCTTGTGGGATGTCTGAGGTTATATCTGATGTTTTGCAGTTTAAAGACAGTAGTCCATAGGCTTCAGAGCATTGCAGAACATTGATTGTAGATGCACTGTGTTACCATCAGCACTTCTTGTATTTTAAAAATTCTAGTAGTATACATCTTTCCCCTTCTTTAAATAGGAAGGAGAAAAAAATACATCTGTAAAATACACTCAGGGCTTGGTATTTTTTATAGAAGACACTTAAAAAAATCATGTATTGTTTTACTTAATATGTCAGCGTCGCTTTAGGACAGTTATTAAAATAAAGCCTTTTATCTTCAGATTCAAAAAGAAATGGAACTTCAAGACACCTCTGACAAAATACTCATAGTGAATACACTCATGAGTAAACTCAGCCATAACAAAAGCTAAGTGATTATTAGTCCCTAGTTAAACAAGGAGCTAGTGGAAGAAATGGGAACAAGCCAATACTGAGCATTTACATTGGCCTTTTCACACAAGAATTTAAAATATTTTACAATGAAAACAACAACAAAAAAAATAAAAGCAGCACTTGATTCCTGCAACTCAGCCTTCTGCTGTATCTACTACACATCAATCTTCCTCAGAAAATGCTGCCTCTAACATTTACCTTGTTACACATATTTTCACCCCACCTCTCTACCAGGTATACTGAGTAAACTACAATCTTATACCAACACACATGCTTTTGAATTCAGATAAATATTTGAACTTCACTGTAGAGGCTTCTATCAACCCAATTAGACCCAATCCTTTAAAATCAAGCCAATCTTTAACTGTAATAATAAAAATCATATTACAATAACCATAGTTTCAAGTTAATGCACAATAAAGGCCTGCTAAAATGCAGTCTTTATCAGCCTAATAACTATACTATTTTTAAAACAGATCATGGCCATAGAATAGGTTAGATTTACAGAGGTTTATCTGAAAATTTGCCCCTTCAGAGCATATTTAAGATTTTAATTTCTTTTGGAGGGAGGCTTTTCCGTTTATTTCATGTTTGTATAAGACCTGAAGGAAAGAAGACCTCATCCTACACGTCAGCATCACAGAACTAATAAATAAAACTAGCAATGTTTTCATTAGTAATTGATTGATGAAATTATCTAGCTTGATCTCAGAATTCCTACAATTTTAATCAGAGACAACATCTTTCTTCGAAAACAACCCATGTTGCTACATGGCATTTGAATGACCAAGACTGGAGGACACACTTGACTGTACGTGTAAAAAGTGCATCCCAATTTTACAGGCCTCTTTTGAAAGCCTCAGTGGGCTAATTTTGAAAGCATGAAGATAGTAACTGAGAGGTTGTCCTTTCTGTCAACTGCTAAAGTATACAAGGGAGGTAATTAAATTGCAATTAACTTTTAACCACCTTGTCTCTCAACAAAGTGATTCTCTCCTGTGGGAAAAGAGAAAGTAAACGGGATTTGGAGGTTTGGTATACTGCCCTCCCTGCTTTCCCAGAGCTGAGGAATGCCTGCTCCAGCTGGAAAAATATAAACAGCTCCAATTAATCACAGAAGTTTGGACATCTTGCTCGGTTACCTTATGCCAGACATCTGACAGAGCAGGCAGTCACTAATCCCCCATGTACCTGGCATCTTTGGAGTAAGACAGAGTATGAATAACCAGTTAGTGAAGACAGGGACTTTAATTAGCCTTACTTTGTAGGGACTTACAATTTTAGACTAAGCAAGTGGTGTGGCATTTAAATTTTCTGCCTGATCTCTGTTCACATTTTCATGTATATAAACTATAAGAAAAGCCTTTGGTGTCCTGCTTTCCCAGGCAAAGACAAAAAAAAAATTCCTCGGAGTCAACCTCAGTGAAGGAAAATAGACATAAAAGAATAGAAAAAATAGACAAAAAAGAAAAAAAGTCAGGTTAAACTTCAAGAATTCTACGGTATGTCACCATTCTAAAGGCTTAGGAGCAGACAGGCATTTTCCAAACATGACCTCGCCCAGTGGCAGTGAAGTGTTGGATGCTGAACAGGAGTCATATGTTTTATTGTTTTTTCACTGATAATGATTACTTCAGGTGTGCAGGCAAAAGGATATGCTGTAGAAGTAAATGCAGGTGAAAGAAAACAGCATTGTACTACAAATTTTCTAGTGCAAGAATTGTCAGTGTCTGTGCTATCACTGCAACATCTCACCATTACTTAAAGACAATTGGAACTGGGCAAACCTCTGTCTTTCCATAAGAGAAAGGCATAAGGCCTCTTTTCCTTTCTTTTACAACCAAGTTGCCCCAAATCTGCGATGCCTTTTGCTGTGTGCTACTTCAGTGGCATCTGAAATGGTAAATGACCATTCAGGTCAATCTATGGCGTGAATGAAAAATGACACTTTTTTGAAAAGATCCCCACTTCTTCAACTGTTATAGTGCCTGTGAGTTTTATTGATGTATTTCAGTTACACTTGGGCTTTATATTATTTCTTCCTTTAGCATTGAGAGTGAATACAGACATTTTATGGATCAAAGACTCAAAGTTGCTCTCTAATGTGCCACTGTAAAAAAAAGAAGATTAAGACTTTCAAACCTGTGACAGGTAATAGAGAATTATACCTTCCATGAGGTAGTAGGGTTACAATTTCAAAGTTTCCACTTTCTGTGTGCACCTTCTTGTGTCAAAATCCATTTCATATTCAAAATACCCTCATAAAATGTCTCACAAATTATTCCCAATTTTAAGAAGCTTTCTATTGCTCGCAAGGCCATTGCCAGAGAAGTCACAAACTAGATCAGAAACAAGAAAACACTGATAAGAATTAGGGGAAAGATTATTCATTTATTCATACCTATTGCAGCAAGAACCAGGTATCCCTAACAAGGCTAATGCTGTGTGTTTAATTTACGACAGCTGACCTGAGCATCATACTACAACCAAGCAATGTAAAATACATTAGGATGAAGTTTCCTCACTGAAAAACAACGGAAAGTCAACAGTGCAGTTTGTTCTTACAGCAAATAAAAACCAAATTACCTGAGGCTTTTCCTCATGCACTTCTTTTTGCTAAAGGAGTTTGTCAAGACACAGGAGGGCTATTTGCAAGTGCAGTGAACAAAGACCATAAAAATGGATGCTAAAGATAATAAACTTTGAAGATATCAGGGCTCTCAATCAGACATTCACTGCAAACCTGAGTGTGCAATCCCAGAACAACAACCGCCAAGGTGCCGAGGTCTTTCAGCTCCTGAGGATTTTGCCTCTAAAGGAAGACTTTGTTGAGGGTGTTGCCTATAGGAGTACATTTTACCTCTTTGTGCTCATTGTAACCATTTATCAATACCGAAAGAGAACTTTACTTTCACATACTTACTGAAGAACATTCTGCCAAGGCATCCAAAATAAGGTATGGAACCCTTTTACAATTTTGTAAGCAATTAATCATTGATTCATAGTAGGTCTTGTTCAATTGCAGGAAAATGGAGAAGGTATTGCAGAAAACATAAATTATTCATATGAGTTCCTGGGTTTAATATAAAAAAGCAGAAGAAGCCCTGTAGAATCTAGCTGTGCAGAATTTCATTTAAATATCTCATTAGCTCATATTCAGGTGAGGAGTTAATCCAATTTTGATGTAAACATGGCACAGTAAAAAAAAACAAGTTCTGGCTTTTGTTGCTATCTGTACCCTTTCTATTCTACTTCACAGCTCAACTTCTCCACCCAGCCTTCATGTCTCGTGACACACCGACATGGTTCAATCTTACCTCACTCTTAACAACTCATGGTTCAGGGAAGACAAAGAACAACTGAAGAGTTTGTCTCATTGAGGAAACCAGGAGGAAGAAGAGCAAAAATGACAGCCACTAAAAACTGCATAACCATCTATTTACTTTTAAAAGTCACATTTCCTTGTAGCAGAGAAGAGAAATTTTAATAGGTTTAATAGTGAAAAAATATGAATAGTTTATCAAATGCAAAAGAAAAATTTAAAATGTATAATACAAAAGGCATTTTTTGCTCAAATGTGTATGGGAAAACAACTGTCAACAACTACCATTAGAAGACGGCTAAACCCAACCATCTGATTAAGATAAGTTATGTCACTCGAAGTTTAGAGTCAAATGATACTGTAAAGTATCAGAGATGATGAAGAAACAGACACAGACTAAAAGACACAAACGGTAGGATGTCAGGTACAAGAAATGGAAGGTGCATGAATTTATAACGTGAGACAAAGAGATAAACTGAGTGCTGAAAAGAGGCACAGATATTAGGGATATAAAAGTACACCACTGGCCTGATTCTCATTTGTGTTACAGAGCCTTTATTCCTTTTTGTTAGTTTAAAGTGGCTTTGAATGAAAAAGGAAAAAGAAAAAAAGAAAGAAAAAAGAAAAAATAAAAACAGATTCCAAGAGTTTTTAAATGAAACAGTGAAACCATAACTCCACTGGAGTTACTGGCCTGACCTCTTCTGGTTCTGTGCTAGCAAGAATTTAAATCTTGTTCTTCAATATAATTAAATACTAAATTATTTAGCAGTACAGCTGGTTAGATACAACAAAAAAACATACTTATATTTTCATATTTCAAAACTATTCAGACTAACCAGGTTACCAATCTCTTTATTCGTCATTCATGCATATTCACCTGAACTCATTTTCATTTGCATGAATGGAGAATGTTTCAAGCGTCATACTTGAGGTAAACTCCTTGGGATGAACAGCTCTATGAATTCTATCCAGATAGTAAAACCATTATCATGTATACTAGGTAACCAACCCCAAAGCACACAGTGAAAACCAAAGATACATCAGGGAAATAGCCATGCATGATTTGGTGAATACTCATGAAAAAGAAATACATTCACAGAAACTGGAATCAATCTGCCAAATTATTTGAGAAGTGGAAAAAAAAATTGTTATTGCTACCAATATAATCAACTTCTTGTTGGGAAAGTTTAGTTTGGGTTTCAGTTTTAGCTGCTTGAAACTGGAGCGCTTTAAAGTTGCACACAGACAAGTGCATTGGTTTTGTGACAGGAATAGGTGTGTTTCAAAGTGGCTTTTGAAAACTAACCCAAGTGAAAGTATAACCATGTCATTTAATGTAAAATACTAGATGCAAACAAATAGTACAAAAAGAACAGAAGGCCTTCCTTCTCTACTCATATCTTGCATTGGTAAATCTGATACCAGATGTGTTAAATACACAAGTCAGTAAGTGGAAATTTGCTACACTCATACTACCCTGACCAAACCTCCCTTGAGAAGGAGGGAAATGGAAAACTGTTTTCAACCCAACTTCCTCATATGAATCTCACTGTCAACTGAGTATCAACTGCTAGTGAAAGGCTCCTTCAGACTGCATTGTACTTTACTCTGAATCAAAGTATCAGGACTGCTTTCACCTGCTCCTGCCAGGATAATCATTTGAAAGTTGATCAAACATATCTGAACCAGTACAAGAGCAATAACTGATGGGGACAGATACTGTCAGCTAGGAAGACGTCTTCACGCGCTATTTGTTCAGCACTTGTCACCTTTGGGTCATAGTACCTCTGTGTGCACCTTTCTTTTTTATTATGACAACACTGCAGTCCAGTAGCTTTCATTCCTGAAAGCTTGATGAAAATATGTGATGATTTTTTGAAATATGAGAAGAAGCTGCTTATCTTTGGAAAGATGTTTTCTTTGATGCTGGTGTAAAAATGCATGGAATGCCTCTAAACTCAATTAAGGAATATTTGTAGTATCACTTAACCTCTTACAAATGCTTCCTGGCCAATTGTAAAGAGAGCTGACATTTTCTTTGAACAGAAGGAAAAAGGGGCAGAAAGATCCATATTAAAACATACTTCTTGTGGGAATATAGTCTGGAAAATTTCTTCCCAAAAGAATAGTTTTAGGGCTTCCAACAAAATATAACATTGTGTAACATCATGTCATTGCTTAAGGTTTGGATATGGGATACCATTCATTTCCAAAGACAAATCCATCTGAAAGTACTGGACAGATTGCAAAGACATCAAAAATATTTCTGTATTTTATTTAAGAATGTTACTACCTAGAAACACTGCTCCTTAGCTCACTTGTACTGCACAAATTCTCCCACTTCCCGATGAAGATGCAATAAAGCATTTTCCCACTCTTGAAGTCTTAGAGCTCGATATTCAAGAAAATTTACTATGTGATTTTACAGAGGTGGCTTCCAATGAATTTGATTAATTTAAGAGTTTCATTATGGCAGATAAACAGGAACATAATGGCAAAGACCTGAGAAA
>WTXV02019573.1:21922-48181 GCA_009823435.2 Nymphicus hollandicus
AAAATGTCCACAGATTCAGCCAAGTTATGAGCTTCTACAGATCTGCCTACACAGACCAAGTGGAAATTCTGACTCCACGCATTAAACCTATTGGGCCAGCTGAAGCGTGCATGCCACGTCCTTCTGAATTGCAGGTCCATTCCCTGGCAGAGCTTTGCTAGCTTTCAACCTGTGCACTTCCACCAGGCCCACTGCCTAGGAATGAAAGCAGTAAATTTTCTCCCTCCTGTGCTTTTTATTGCCTCCATCTGTTATCCTCCCTCTCCTCAGTCACAATTAGAAAAGAATATTACAAATTAACACAGTGGAATGAAGATCCGGCAGAAAAGTTTGGGGATGACTGGATAAAGCAGCTTGACTACAAAGTGCACAGCAGAAACTGGGCCACATAACAAAGAACAGCAAATAGCTGCAGACTGTCCAATGCATCCAAGGGTCTTGGTCTTGCCCATGACTCGGGCAATCAGTGTTTTTCTAGGTACAGCTTTCCAACAATTTTGAAGTTTTATTTCCCTCCATGGGATGACATTATAAATACTGAAGCTGAAGAAAAACCCACCAAAACTGGCCCAACACTCTGGAATTCCTCCTTACTTAGCAATTGGGTAGTTTTTAACTACTAGATGTTCATCCACTGAACCCGTTTTGTTAGCTGAACCATGAAGCTACTCTAGGAACCCATAGTAGGAAATGAGACTGCCATCTTTAAGATCCTCTCTCATTTACATCAGGGGTAGAAAGACTCCTTGAGTGCATGAGGAAAGGAACAAATGTGGTCCAACGGTTAAAAAATGCCATCTTCGAGTACTGGTGTCTGCTCAGTTTTGACCACAGCCTCTGATGATGGCTGAAAAGATCACCCTGAACTTCTCACTGCTGAAGTCTGACTGACTGGCCCTTATTTTTTGAAAATACAGATTTTTTGAGGTCACAGAATCTGATTTATGGGAGGGATGAGAATTCAGAACTGCAGGAGTCGTCATCTACACGTCTGCTTTCTCTACAAGAAGTGCAAAGTACTCTGAAATGTATCAGGTTTAAGGCTTCTCAGCTTGGATTGATAAAATCAGTGATCACTTTTGCCTTGCATTTCACCTTTTCTTTTTTTTAGTCTTTGTGTTAAATAGCAAAAGTACATTAAACAGTGATTAATCAAAGGATTAATAAACTACCTCTTATGGTAGCACTATGGAGAGGTACTTGAGGAAGTCGATAATCACGCATTCAATGCTGGACAGAATGGTGTGCAGCAAATAACTCAGTGGCATACACTGAGCAATTCAGATAAAAAGAAACATTTCATAAAGCTCCTATTCAGTGGTGTCTATTGTACATGTTAAAGGCACAGACGTCCCATAGAAAAAAAGTAGCTGTGCAGTCATGTAATTTAATATCCCTGTCAGGAAGTAGACGAACAATCGGAAAAATTACCAGAATTAAGATTGCTTATGTATTTCTGTTTTCTCTACACTTGACTTTACAACCTTAACGCTCTTGTAACAAAGCAGTTGATATACTGGCTTACCAAAACCCATTTTTCACTTTTGAGTATTTCCATGTCAGGGATTTGTAAACACCTTTTTGTATTAAAGTCCTACTGATATTCAAAAAAAATGGAGAATTTTAAAACATCACTGAACTTCATATTCAAAAATATTAGTTCGCTATACATTTCCAGTAACTCGGAATACTGAACCTGCCTTTCAAAAATACATGAAAATGCTATCATTTCTCACATAAGGGTGTAAGACCACGTTCGGCGACCCATTTAGGAGGGTATGGGGGTAGAGGCCAGGAATCTGAAACTATCCACTTTAAAATGTCTCCCTTCTTTAACTTGAATCAATTAAGGAAATGGTTTGCCATTAAACTATGGCTCTCCCACACACCATTTAAATACACACTTGACTCCCATTGAAATGGTCAGTTCAACTTAAATTAGATTGAACTGTGCATAAACAAAAGGCTACTGGAGAGCACAAAACTCCCATAGCACCCTCTACTGATAAAGAGGGAATGGGATTAACATTCACACAGAGCGACTGCACAGAACAGGCAAAGTAACAGAGAAAAGTGAAAATGGGTTTTCACTGCAGTTCAGAATTTAAGCTGCTGATTTATAAAGGGACCCTTTCAAGACATTTACACTCAAAGGCCCAATCCTGTAGTCCTTACTCTGGCAAAATTCCAGCTGAAGTCAATGGGAATATTGCCTGTGTAAGGACTATTCAAAATTAGTCAAACTGTCTGAATATCATTCAATCAGCTCTAATCACTGCATTGAGAATAAAGGCCGTAATTTTGGCATTTTTTGTCACTTTAAATTCTTCAACAAATACTTGCATTATTCTCTGTAAATCATCTTGCCAAGCAGTATTTGTCAAATAATTGGACAATTTTTTTCCATCAACCATTGAATAAATTATGAATAACAAGCACTGATTTAGCCATGTGACTCCCATCAGTCAATTCTTAAGTTTCCTATGAAGGGCTTAACTGGGGGTTTTATTGGTGGCTTAAACATTAGAGAAAATCTCATTCAACAAGAACTACTCAGCTACCTTTCCATCAATACTGACAGCATAAAGGCCAAACTTAAATTGTGATTTACTTTTTTGATTGTATGGACTACCATAAACGTTAGCATTTTTTTTTCTTACCTCAGAATGTCTGATTTTACTCATTCTTCCAAATCTGAAGTATAACCTTTAGAAAAAAAACCCAAACTGCAAAGCTCTACTTAGGAGAGATGATGTATGTAAAGAGACTTAATAATGTTTGTTAGATTAATAGATATATTTAGAATAAATACTTATTTTCTTTCAGACACATAAGCCTCACATAGGCACAACAACTACCACATTATTAGCAACAGTATTTGTTTCCTATATAAAAAACCTTTTACAGGTTCTTCCACCTTTGAGATAAACTCTAATTAGAAATATCAGGGTCATTAGGAAATTTTAAAGGGAGGGTGAAGACGCATCTTAACTCTCTTTTAATAAGAAATTAAATAGATTTTTAAATAGGTATTAAAAATAGAAATTTTAAAATTCTATTAAAAATTAATGGGGGGGAAATTAATTTAAAAATGGAAATATTAGGGCATCAGAGTGTACCAATAGCCCAGTGACAAGTCTCAAAATTATTAAGCGAACTCCTTTTAAAAGAAGAAATAATCCCTTTAAAAGATCTATTATTGTGCAACACAGTGCTAAGAGAAAAATCTTGGGTTTATCTGAACTTGTATAGCAGTCGTAATTACAATTACTAGAAACAAATTATTTTGGTTACCAATGTTCTCATCACCTATCCCCCCCCAAAATGGCTTGTACCCTGTCAAGCTGGATAGGCACACAAAGTGATGACAGCCATAAACAATGCCAAGCAAATGCATAGCCAGGGTTTAAGGTATCCCCCTCCTCCTCTCCCCTCTGAGATGAGCACATTGACTCCTTGAACAACTTTGCATTCAGGCCAAAACAAAAAATTAATGATAGCAATAATGTGAGGAGGCAAGGGCAAATGGGAAGATGAGCAAGAAAGAGTGTGACAAGATCTTGTAAAGCAGTGGTGATTGGTAAACGAATTGAAATCTTACAGGGAATAATGAATTATAGGAGGAATTACTACTCTGTGCAGTAGCTTGCCCTACAGAAGCAACGTGGATTCCCCCTCTCTCCCCCGTGTGGATATATCTATATGTACATTTCCTTTTATCTTATTAACTCTCATTAACTTTGTGTTTCCTTCTCATTAATTCACCTTTTATTTCATGTAGTATCAGGAAGAGCAATTAGCTGCATCAAGCACGTCTTCACTGTGCAAATTATTTAGCTGGTAACTGTGTTTAAGTGGTTTAACACCACTTTATTACATCTTTTCAGTTGCTTACCTCCTTGCCAAACTCCAATTGTTCTCCGTGCCAGGTTTCTGACTCAGGGAGGAAATCTTATGGAAAGTTTCTGTAAAAGCCTTCTATGTGAGCAGAAAAAACGGTTTTGTCTACGTTCAAAAACTTCAAGCATATTGTTGGTGTGACAGCTGCAGAAAAGGGATAAAATTTGGGCAAGTCCTACATGTGCTCTAGGGAGTCGTGTCAGAGTTGGCAGATGTAAAGCCTCTGTCTACTGTTGACATGTTCCATCCTCCCAGAGCTCTGGAAATAAAACCACATTGACCATACGTTAACCCCAGCAGGTGACCATTTTCTGGTTTAGTCCTAAAAGCGTACGCAGGACTTTTTCTGCAACCAGGGGATCCAGTGCAAGAAGCAAAGGGATTGAGATCAGAAAAGCTGCAGCTTTTACTCTTACACAGCAGCCTAAGATCTGTGGATACGCACCTAGGCGACACAACCCAGACAGTTTAACAACACAGCCAAGGTCCACCTTAAGCTCAGTGTGGACCAAGCACCTCAGTGTTAACTCAGTTTTCCAGAAAGGTTTTACGGCTCCCAGTAAGCGATATGTTGCAGAGACTTAGAGGCAGGAGAAGAGTTCCCCACCTTAAAGCTAATTTGGACAGGATGGCAGATGAGCAGGCACATCTTGACAGCAGTATGGGCATTGGAGCTGCCTCCTATGCTCTCACTGCTCCCCTTTTCTCTGTATGGTCCACCAGGCAGAATAGTTAAAAACAACCTCCCTGATGCCAACGGAATATTGAATAAGAACTAGGAGAAGGTAGGAGAAAGGGCTAGACTGGAGCACTCTGGGATAAGGCAGGAGAAATCTGCATTCTACAGGGAAAAATAAAAAGTAAACCAAGAAGCAACTTTGCGTCGACTATAAAAACGGATCCTAACCAACACTCAGAAAAGGATGCAACTCTAAAGACTCACATAGTGTGAATACTGGCACTTCCTAACCTTCGCAGCCTTGCTTTTGTAATTATGTTGGTCTTTTACTGCAGGTCTCTGCTATAATCGCCCTGGTTTTTCATATTAAAAAGACATTGGGGTAGGCTCTCTGCTGGTGTAAATTGGCACAGCGCCATTGATCCTAGTGGAACCGTGCCAATTTTCATCAGCTGCAAATCTGGACCATTCTTGTTAATTTACTTGTAAAGAAGCTCCCCACATGCCTCTAATCACTTCTATTTTCCCCCTTGACCCTTCCTGTGTTTGAGGTTGGGTTTTTATCCTAGAAATGTAGTGATAAAAAGCTTTATTTTGTTTCATCAGCAAATTGGGATGTCGTTAGTCGCCACTTCCAGCCTCTCCTCTAAACACAGATTCACAATGGGGTGCAGCACAAAAAGCTCTGTAACAGTGCTGTCCCAGGCTGTTATGCCTCCATGTCTGGCATGGTGCAGGAAGAGAAGCACATAGCGCAGCTTCACAGTGTCTCAGGTAGTAAGACCAGCTTGCTGCGCTGCCTCGCAACAAGAGGTGGCATGTGTTTTGTCTCGATGGTAGTTTAAATGCACCTAGAAGGATCCTTGGACATTCTCCTGATTTTTTTCTGGTGAAATCTTTTGCTTTCTATTACCAACCTGGCTTTTTCCCACCCTGGCTTTATTTGTGTCACCTTAATTACCAAGTTCTTTCTTTATGATTGGTACTAACTACTGCCTAAAAACCTCATGTACTTATAATTCCAACCTTCTCAATTAAATTATTAACCTTTAAAATATATACTATAAGGCTGGAGCAGCAAGACATATTGTTGCAACAGTCACAGTTATTCTTCCTTAGAATTATATTCCATCCAGGTTCTTTACAGTTTTTTTATCTTTAACAGTTTTACCAATTAAGTTTTCTGACAGAAAAAAAAGGTTTGACGTTCTAATTCCCGGAATCATTCTCAAAACCATTTCCCCAAAAAAAGTTTGGTATGAAGATGTCTACCTTCAGTTTTCCTCTATTGCATCACATTTTGCTGATTAATTACCTAAGTTTTAATAGGAATTCACTTAGCAATTCTTTAGCTTGTTCAGATTCCTTGGATGAATGCCACATGTTCTGACTTTCGCTGTCCTTTAATCCCATGGGTTGCTGCAAACTCTGTATATACATCACCGCTTTTGACAATGCTTGCTGTTTGTAAATAGGAAAGGCTGAGGCAGGTAGTTTCTTTCGATCTGTTCACAATCTGCTCTGCTGAAGTTCTAAACCAAAATACTTTGTTTCTGCATAAGCTTTTTGTCTTTCCAGTTCATTCCCTTTGTGCACTGGTGAAACCTCAGGCATTTCCAGCACATTATCACTATAACTACAAACATTCTTCAGGTTTGTTCTAACTTTTGTGTTGTATACCACATTTTGACATGACACTGAATCATGTCCTCTACCTCTACTCACACTCTTCTTAAAAACCCACTGGAGAAGAAAACAGTCTTTGCTTTGTGCTCTTTGCTATCATGCTTAACCTATTCAAAGCAGTATTTAGCCCAAATACTCTCTGATGGTCCCATACGCTCTTCACTTTTCTTGCCTAAAAGAAAACCCTATGGGATTTATAGAACAGACTCCCACTTCCACATCCCTATCTCTCCTTCCTTTGTGGTATACAGAAATGAATTTTTGAACTTCATTGATTTTTTTCATGAGCACCATATTTCACAAGTGATAAATTATACTTATATTATCTTGATGCCAGACATTAAGCCCTACCCAGAGTTTTCTTTAAGCTCCTTACATTAGTATTTGCACGTTCTATTTTATTGAAATGTTACTCTTTTAGAGGTGTCTTTTCACCTTTGCTGCACCACAGTTGCAGTTTTTTACTGAATCTCCTATTCTTAGGTATATTTTGCAAAGATGAGAGGTCTGAACAGCACGTAAGAAACAGGACATTTTCATCTGAAAATACCAAGAGGAGAAAAGCAAAATTATGGGAAAAACACTCTTTCTTGTAAAGAACGTTTTTTGCTGCATATACTTTTGTTCTATTGGGAAGCATCCAATACTAAGCATGAATAAGAAATAGTTTGCTTTGCATAAGTTGCTGATGAAACAAAGAACAGAATACTACATTGTTCAGGTATCTTAATTTTTTGAAGCTGAAAATCTGTGTAATGCACAGGGTGGAAAACAGACAAGAAAATATTCTAGGCCAAGCCAAATGTCTCAAGTGTGTCTGACAAACCCAATTTATTCAGATTAGCAACAAAAATTGAGGGATGACTTGATGACATTGTTAATGTATCTTTTCAAGGAGAAAATACCAGTTAATAAAGAGCTCTTCAGCCTAGCTGAGAAAGGCATAAAAAGAGCAAATGGCTAGAAGCTGATGCCAGACAAATTCAAATGAGATATAATAAAGAGTAGCAGTCATGATGATTAACCACTTGAACAAACAACCTCCCCCAAGTTACAAAATTTTTAGATGAAAACTGAATGGCTTTCTGAAAGATACGATTTAAACAAATGGTTTCAGTTCTAAACTCTGCTAACTGCATAAAACCCCTCGTGCAGCCTTAGAAGGACAGACTGAATGATCACATTGTGCCCCAAACCTGAGAGTTTTAACATGTGGCGAGACATAACTTTCAGAATCGCACAACCATTAAGAACAACTGCTTGTTTGCTGTAATTGTCTTTTTTTGTGCTCTCTTAAAGCAGTAATTTTGTGAAACAGGTTTCTAACCCTCTGTCTTCTTACACAAAAGGTTAATTTCCCTACAGACGGATCAAGTAAAAAGCAGGTGAAAGTTGCATTTAAAAAAACACCCCTGTTTCAAATAGCATTTCACATAAAGAGAGACGGAGAAAGAGACACAAACCCAGCACTGGTAGTATTAAAAGCATGCTCTGAAAACCTCTGTGATGACAGTTAGAAGAAAGCAGCTTTTATGTGCTACTGAGCCTACATCTACAATGTCTTTTAAATGCAACTGTTTACCTAGAAAATATAAGCAAGCGCCAGAATCTGGACTAGAAGAGGCACCTTTTGATTGCAGACACTGAACTGAATCCTTAACTAATAAATTGTTCCACACCTTTGTCTGAAACCAGAAAAGCAAAGGTCTGCATTTTCTCACAAGAATGCACAAGCCCCGTCAAAAGCAATATGGTTTTCTACGTCTAAGTCTCTGTATTTGTTGACTTAAAGAGTTTGTATGAATGACAATGCACATCACTGGTTTGTTACTTCTGTCATCTGTGCTACTGAGTGTACCTTGCCTCAGATCAAAGTTGAAAGCTTCTTAAAAGATACACAAACCACAATGTGACAAATAGCATGCTTTGTTTGACACAGCAAACAAGAAATTACTTTCATCAACCCAGGAAAAGAATCCTGTGTTTTCAGTGCTAATTCTGAAGACTGCAGTGATGGAACCAGAGCTTTACTTCATCCTCAAGGAATGAGGACCTCTCCAAAGACAAACAGAGAGGAAGAAACAATATCAGTGCATTAAATGCCGACAATGGTATGAGTTCGAGGCTTGTGCAATACACTGCACATTTGTAGAACTGTGTGTGGACTCTCTACACAATTAAACGGATTTCCAACACAGTGCAAAATGTCTCCATTAAGCAAATATTCATCTAACAGGAAATTACAAATTAGAACATATGTAGCTCTTCACAGATACATCCAAAACTAAACATTCATACACCTACAGCATTACACAACCTAGAACCATACACAGTTAATGCACAGGCATCATAAATATTGCAAACCACGTGTTTTGGGTTTATTCTTTTTACTTAGGAAATTACCTAAGTAATTTTCAGTGCATTCTTGCAAAATATTTAAAAGTGTTTGCAAACAAAAGGCAAATCAGGTCTATAGATCCATACTAATGTGTGTAGTATTGGGGTAAAAAAATTTTCACTATGACATATGCTCGTTAAAAATTAATGGTTATGCATGAACTTTGGCTTGGAATCTAACTTGTTCCAAAAATGTACATACACAGATTTCCCCTTAAATTAAGCTTTCCCTCCCTGAGAAGGAAATGGTATTTACTTAACAGAACAGATTTTTAATTCAACTATAAACCACTGACAGCCTTTTCATGGACTTGAAAGGGCTTTAAATGGGACCTAAGAACATCTCTACTGTCCTTACAAACTAAAACTCTGCAGCTTTCCTACTGAGTTGGAAGCACATGCCTGAAAGTTAGCAGAAACCTGCAGACAATACAAACAGTAAACAAATAGCACAACACTGAAAAATACACAGTATATATATGCACACACATGTATAAACAAATATACATATTTACTATTTATGTGAACAAATAGTAAACAAGGTAAAACATTTTTAAACCTCTGACAAGAAAAAGCAGACACTGTGTTTTTATAATTAAGGATGCCTGACTCAGTGCTCTTTAAAAAACCTTGAAGTGGGCAACTACAAAGCTCTGTGACACAGTGTTCCTTGCTGAGTCAAAGGCATGGCTCACATGTGCGGATCTGCCAAAACCTGCCTTCTTCAGCCAGCAGAAGTATTTCAAGCTGGAATTCCTTGTTAACACATTCAGGCTCACCTCTCATCATTTGTGACAGCAGCACATTAGATTCTGAGAGAATTATTGGCTTGTACACTTCCAGCAGCATAAATGTCCTTATTTCCAGTGGAGGTTAGGAGTGGATATCTGCATCTTTACACATGCAAAGGTCACTGTCCATACCCTGGAGCCTGGTTTGATGACAGCATCACAGCCCAAAATCACTGTAAGAACACTACACAACAACCCTTCCAGAGATAAGCGTATAAAATGCATAGCACTAACTGTTCTAGCTGTTTACAACACAAGCTTTACTTACTGCGTCAAGGAACATTTTTATCACATTCTTTTAAAACCATCATTCAAATGTTGATCAACTCAAAGTAACCTCCACAAAGTACTCTATTCCTTTCAAACACATTGCTGGTTTTATTACACCCCTTTAACATGGCAAAGTGTAAAAACATAATACATTATCATGTATAATGATAAACGTAATATCATTATCAGACCATATCATGGTATAAGGACCCAGTCCCAGTGAAGTTCATTACAGCCGCTATACATACTACAAAGTTTATTTCAAACCTTTGCCCTAGCATTGCCGTTGCTGTAGCAAATTTATTCAACTCATGCAATTTATGAGCTCTTCCTGAAAAGTTACGCTCCTGCCATTGATGGCAGCAGGCCACCTGCCTCTGCGAATTAGGAGTACTATGCTCAGTTGCAGCTCTACAAGAATAAAATGGGTCAGCTTTTTGACTGGTGCCTTTTGTTCTAGAACACCAGAAGTTGTTAAGTCTGTGTCTTAACTCCTTCAAAAAGAACTTAAAACCTATTACATCATATGATACCTCAGGTGAGTGCTACTAACCTGTGGCTAAAATTCTCATTTTTCCTAAATCTTCTTGAACAGAATTCTGTAAAACTCAGCCATTCTAGGCAGATCCATAATTCTAACGCCATTTAAACACATAATTAACACTTTAAATTTACACACATGGATAAAACCAGGTATCATTAGTCACTTCTTAGTCACCTTCAAAACAGGCAGCTTGTCCCTTCTGTTAACGTCCTTGGAGTGTTTAAAGCAACCTTTTGCATTTGAAGTGGAGGCTCTTGGTAAAAGGTGGCACTGAATAAGAAATAGCAATTACTGGGACATGCTACTCTCCAGAAGACTGCAGGATGAATTTTAATCCCTTCCTGACCATGTATCAGCTAAGGCAAATACAGACATTTCAGTTTAGAAGCAGTAGGAAGTACAGTAAAGGTGAACACCAAAATAAAAGACAACACTAACCTTCCCCGAGTTTCAATTAAGGCCCAGCACCGCTGGATTAAAGGCTTATTTTAATGAAAAGCCTTAGTTAAGCATACATGTGCATAGGATCACATTAACGAGGTATGACAGAAATAAAAAGGTATGACAGAATATAAAGCAAACTTTATTTTAAAGGAAGCTTATTAGCAACTTTAAGAAACTCAGTTGAGGATTCCTTTAAAAAAAAAGCCAAAACACAGCAATGCAATACTGAAAAGACACAAGAATGCTGGACCAAGTTCAAGCATAAAACAGTGAAGCCGAAATAGGTATGAGAGGGGCATTTTTCAGTATCTTTGTGTTCAAATTGATACATACTAATGATTTTTCTACATCTGAATGTGGTTTTGGAAATATTACAGAAGTTACACTTTCATTTAAATTTTAGACAGCAGAAAATCAAGTTTTCTACTTTATTTACTGATTAAAAATCATCACAAAACATCCTTAAAAGTTTACACTGTAAAATATCCCTTTGTGGTACAGTAGTCATGTTTGGTGCCAGGCTAACTTGCAAGTTCATTTTAAAGATCATTTTATCTTTTATTCCTGTCCTTCGAAAGAATCAGTGATTTAATGTCATTTTAAAGATAGCCACTATAGTTGCTTTTTACATCTTTCCCAACAGTACGCAGAGGTATCCTCCTTTGCGGATGTGACTTTAAAGTAATTACTTACAATTACAGAGAAGAAATGCATCCAGTGGATTAATCACTCCATTAATATGACGCTTGAAGAATTACTCTCAGGACAGCCTCACTGCTTTTGCTTGGAAAATGTCAGTTCCACAAGAAAACAAATCTCTCAAATCAGCAGCAGCTGAGAAGGACTCTGACAACTATTTACACCCAAAAGATTAAAGAAATGGTACACCTGGACCTGAGGCAGCATATGTACCTGTCCTCCTCTCGGGAAATAAAGGGCCGCCAAGTGAGAATAACCAGAAAATAGCCAAAGGAAGCTACACTCCTACTAGGGGTTAAAAGTACCTTTGCACAGTTCTGGATCTTAATGAAACGTATCAGTGGTTATTAAAAACAAGGGCAGTGCTTCTGGCTCAGGAAGCCTTGCTCTGAAGCCTGGGAATTCCCTAAAGGAGCTGTCGCTGTATACTAACCCTGGTCTTACGGTGTTCCTGAGCCATCTGCTTTTGCCATGGACAGAGATGGGACACTAGGTGACAGAAATCTTTGGTTTGATCCATATAGATACCGCTCATCTGTTCTCTTTCTATAGAATTATTTTATTTATTTTTTATACAGAGTTGCCAAAAACAGAGGTCACCCAAAATGGCAGTAATGTAGCTTTCCTTAAAATTTAAAGCCACCAGGAACAGCTACACGCTGGTACAGAACAGGGTTGTAGGCAGCGGCTCCTGATTGTCACAGCCAGCACTGAAGGGTGTCTGTCACCACAGCCCCCTCTCTATTACCAACCCACACCACAGGGTTTCCAGCTGTACCAAATGAGGATGTGGAGATCACAGCAGAGCAGCTTCAGTCCCAAAGCAGTTGCTTACATCCTCCTTGCTCTATGTATCACAGGCTTCCTTGTCGACAATAAACTGATCTGGCAGAACAGTTCAATGAGGTTTATTGCTACAGCCATATTTTTGCCTCAGATCAGTTTGGAATTCATGATTACCTCCCTTCATTTCAAAACCATTCTGTATACGTTATGAGCAGTGCACTGGAGGTGAGATGAGGCTGACAAGAGAAGGGCACAGTTGGTGCTTTATGGATCCAGAGTTAATTGCTGTGCCTGGAGTACATGTTAAGCTGTCTCCCATGGTAGGCCAAGGAGAAATGAGGGAAATTGTATGTTTCTCTTCTGCCATTGATGAGAGTTGTTTCTGTTGAGAAATATTATTCAAGTTCTTTTACATGTCTGTTTGTAGAACCATGCTATTCATGTACAATCAGCTAAAGATTATCAATGGAGCATCATGATTTTTATAAGGTACAATTTCACATCTTTTAAAATAAGGCAGAAGGGTGGGGAAAAATGGAGGAATAGGTAGATAAGCCTATTCCCTGTATAAAAATAATATGTTCATGTTTATATTCAGTGTTCTGGAAGGCAAGGTTAGCCTTTGGGATTGTTGTTAGTTATATTGAAGTAAAAATGAGTTCGGGCATGCCAAACTTTTATAGTCCATGATGAGTTTATTGCATATAATAATTATAAGCTCAGTAATTAAAAAATGCTGCTATTTTATTTGATATAAATGAGAAATCAAAGATTTCATTTGACTTTTTATAAGTTAAAACTAGGATGTGTCAAACATCAATCTTAAAATTCATATTACGGTAATTGTATATTAGGCTTCAAGTATGGGAGATGCATGTGTATAAAACCCTTTCATAAGGCAAAAATATTGGCTAAGAGCAGAGTTTCTTTTAATTTAGTATATTATATATGCTTTTTAATAATTTATAACAATAATTAGTCACATATGTGTTTTTTTTCTTTTTAGGGCAGCTCCTCCAAACAAAAGACAATAGCAGTTTCTGTAGTTGCTCTACAGGATCGCATAATATGCAGTCATCAGCTCCAGGATCTTTCATTAGCAGATCATTTTAAGTCAAGGACAAGGAATACCAAGAACATTTACAAACTTGTGAACAAAGAAATGGTCAGAGAAGTAGTAGATGCAAGACTAAGAAAAAAGAGCACTCGCTACAAAGCCAAGGAAGATGCAGATAAAGGAGTGTATGTTCTTGATCCCAGTCCTCCACAGCTAACGTTAGGTAAACAATTATATTCTGATCTGTGAATTTTTTGTTTTATTTAAAATAAACTAAAATGAGAAAGCTATGCTCTCTGTTCAACAAGATAATTTAATGCTAAACAACATAAAATCTTGTTTCAAGATCTGTCTAAATTTAGCAGTTTAGGCCAGGCAAACAAATGGAATTGCCCTTCAGTGGCTTGAACGTGCCTTTTCATATCTGAAATGTATTAAAGAATATTATTCTTGTGACAATGAAGATAAAGCTGAAGAAGCTTGTGCATTTTGATGAAGAAGAATCCTTTAAGAAGTGAAAGTTTTTTACACTTGTTTTAATATGTTTGAGTGTCATAACTTTCTTTATCTCATATTCTCAAGCAAACATTAGTGATTTTGCGCTTGTGTTTATTTGGTGGAATGTTTTAGTATTGAGGGGGTTTTTACATCTATTTGAAATGGTTTGGTTTATTCCTTATTCAGTGAAAAGACATTTACTAGTGTTGCATTAAATATATTCTTTGTTAATATATACCTACCTTTACTCAAAGTTAAAAAGGTTTGTTTTTACAATGGTCCTGGGGCTAAACCCGGGAAGAATTAACACCTGTAGTTAAATACCTTTTTCAAATTTAGAAGCAAACATGCAACAAGATAAAAGTCACAGATGTGAGGGCTTGGAATGATGCCTGGTGAGAAAACTCACTTTTAAATACTATTATAATAATGCAGTTGTACAGCAGCAACACACAATATTGCTTAAATAAAACAAAGCCAGGGAGCATCTTTACAGA
This sequence comes from Nymphicus hollandicus, assembly GCA_009823435.2. NCBI lineage: Eukaryota > Metazoa > Chordata > Aves > Psittaciformes > Cacatuidae > Nymphicus > Nymphicus hollandicus. The sequence continues at coordinate 36,171 of WTXV02019573.1, forward strand.
CCAGGAGTCTAAATGTGCTCCCCATCGATCAGTTTCAGCCTCATATTTCCCTTTTCTAAAGGTTTCTATAGTATTTTTGCCATGAACATTTTGCTTCCATCTTTTCATTTGTCTTGTTTAGGTATTTCTTAAAGGACCTCCCATCTTCACAGTTTGCAGTTTTAAGCATAATAAACTTTCATCATCATAATAATTGATGATAAAAGTTTATTTATTCTTTATCATGAAAATGCCCTTATAGGCCTCTCTGAAGATCGTGTTGCCTTTCTATAGTAACTGTCACAGTGGTCACAGCTCTGAAGAGAACTGTGTGAATCAATGAGGCTCCATACAAGCACAAGCATCTGCCATTTGTAATGAGCTGAAGGTTAAGAGGGTAACTGAAGATAATACACAACAAGTGAGTGTAACAAGTGATAGGACAAAGGTGATTATTACTATGTTTACACGGTTATAGTTCTAAAGATGGGAGGCTTATTTCTTTGGTTTGTTTGGAAGAGGAATTTGAAAGAAAAGAGGATAGTAGGGGGGAAACAGCAGGTACTGAGGTTAACACAAATATAAATAATGAGTGATTATGGAAGCTAAAGACTGTGGTGAAAAAACGCAGCCCAAGTGTAAGCACGTTCTCTGCAATTATAAGAAGCATTTTCTCTTTCAATCATGGCATTGACTCATTGACCGAACCGTCCCCTATGAATGCTTGTGCAAGTGATTTGAAAGAATGTGCTGAAAGACTTTTTAAAATTGCAATTGTTTCAGGGTTTTGCCCATTAGCATTCTCACCTGTAGTGGCACACTGGTTTAAAAGGCTTGTGTCAAGCCGCCTGTTCTTAGGAAGAATTGTGTGGTTTAAACTTTACAGCTGTGAAACAACTTTGAAAATGTAGTTTAATGTGACTTTTTCTTCCTGAGTTTGTGGGCAGTCAGAATCTTACAGGCCACTATCATTAAATTTTTCTCAATGTAGGACTTGAGTCCAAAAATCAAATAATAACAGTTTAAAGATTAATGTGTGTGACCTCTTTGCTAATGTTCATTTTAGGATAGATAACTGGGTTGTAAATGGGTGTGTCAGTAAAAGGGTCGCGCTTGTAAACTTGATGCATAAGGATGAAAACTCTTGGATGTCTTGAGCTGTGATAAATGTAGGCTTTCATTGCTTGTATTTATTCAAAGTGCTGCTTTGAGAATATCTTTGTAGAGCCTTTTGCTTCAACCACATATCCCTTCTTGTGTGTCCTGCTGCCAGTTTTCCTTCATCAACTATGTTGTGTAAAAGCTTTCCTTCTAAACACCTGTATAACCTGTCCCTCACAAATATCCCATCTGGTTTATATTATTTAGAAGTTAGGTTTTGCCGCCAATCTCTTCCTATTTGGCAGCTTTAATCATCCATTTGTGAAAGTTTTAAATAAGCATTTTTTCTTACCCTGGGGGTATACAAAAGGCTTTCCACAAAGCCATCTCATTGTCTTCCTTAAAACAGTCTTTGACCACAGTGCTTGGAAGAAAATCAAGGGTAGGCACTTTTTTATGTTGTGATACTGTGTTTCATGCTGTGACTGGTTTGCTATCTTGTTCCCTGTGTATCCAGGTTTTCATAAAGACCATTGCTTGGTCTTTGTGTATATTGGACTATCAAATCGGGATCTTGTTTCTTTACTCACACTGATACCCCCAGGTATTACTGTCAGATGAAACTTCATATATTGTTTTACTGAAACTTGTATCATGTATTTTATAATTTGATTCTACTTTTGTAGCAGAAATACTGATCTGTGCAATATATGCTCTTCAAGAGTTAAATGGTTAAGAGGGAAAGGACTCCTGGTTAGGAAAAACTTCCTTGTTACTCAGCTACCAGTTTCAGCAATGCATGCATAATCTTTAAGCAAAATACATGTTCTGAAGTAGTTTTTAAACTCTAAAAATTTTGCAGGATCCTTTATATATTTCTTAAGCACATACCATATTTTATCACCAAAAGTGCCAGATAAGAGCATTTTACCACACCAAAATTGATAGACAATGCTATTTTATTTTAATACAATATATATTTTACATTCTGAAATTACAATGCTGTAAATACATACGTATGCACTTCGCTGCTTGACATGGAATGGTTTGAATTCTAGCCCATAGCCTGCAGGCAGAGCTGAGTCCCTGCACGTGTGGAGGTGCTGCATTTATGTCTGGAATTGAGTTGTCCAGAACTGCAAATGTGTGACCCTGAGAAAATTCATATATGACCATGGATATAATCTACAGCATCCATTGATTCGAATGTTCTATGATATTTAGGCTTACATGCATTGCTTACCTTTGACTTGATACCTTTACAAGGGTAACAACAGCAACAAGGTGGTATCTATGTGAACCAAACCATATGCAGAAAAAACACTTTCCACATTGCTCCAAAAGCAGAAACTGACCCAGCTTGAAAACTCAAAGCCGTCCTGTTGTTGTACGGTGTGGAATGAACTTGATTTATGCTTGAAGGATGTCATGACCTCACAAGGAAGTAGGTAAAGGCAGATAGTTCAACTTAAGGGAAGAAAGTACTCTTTATAATTCCTTTAGTACGTCACAGAAGTTCTTTAAAAAGATCAAAGACAGTTTTGTGCAAATTTTAAATGATTAATGATATACATCTGTAGATGGGTGAACTCAGGAGCAGAATTTTTGTCTTGAAAATTAGCAAATCTTGTCCTAGAATAATGAGATACTTCAGCAAGGGAATCACCAAAACCCCCTTCTTTGGTTTGTTGGGATTCTTTTTCTCTTCATGACTAACTAGTGTAATAGGTTTGGATACACAAGTGGTCTGATGAGGGTTTGAAATCTTATACAGAACAAATATGTGCTACTTATTAATGTCTGGTTTATGCAAAGATTTTTGTATGAATGAAAGAGTTGATCCTTCCCATTTAGAACTAAAACTCTCATCTAGGTGTCATCAGCTTGTGTTCTAATTATCACATGTCCCTCTTCCTTTCTTGTTTCAGCAAATACTACAAAGGCCTCATCATGGACTAGTGTTATTGGGTTTTTACACATACCTTGGACATTCCTACATTGACTTTGGTCAGTCCACACAAGCTGCTTCCTCTGATCTTCAAAGATGACAAAGACCTATTCTTTGCTGTACCTCCTAGCGTATTCTTTTACTACTGAGACACTGACACTGGATTTATCTGCCATTTGTGTATTGTGTTTTCACTGGTTCCTTCTTTAAGAAGGCAGAGATTTCCTAGAATCATAGAATGGTTCGGGTTGAAAAGGACCTTAAGATCATCTAGTTCCAACCCCCCTGCCATGGGCAGGGCCATCTCACACTAGACCATGTCACCCAAGACTCTGTCCAAACTGGCCTTGAACACTGCCAGAGATGGAGCATTCACAACTGCTCTGGGCAACCCATTCCAGTGCCTCACCACCCACACAGTAAAGACCTTCTTTCTTATATCTAACCTGAACTTCCCCTGTTTAAACCCGCTACCCCTTGTTCTATTGCTCCCATCCCTGATGAAGAGTCTCTCCTTAGCATCCTCGTAGGCCCCCTTCCGACACTGGAAGGCTGCTATTAGGTCTCCAGGACATGCAGCAAGGCACCTCACAGTTATCCAAGATGGACAAGTTCAGCTATGACAGTGACACTGTCACTGGTGTATTGTGACCATCTCTTCGTTTCTTTATGATCTTTATTTCTCTTGTACCCATCACAGTCTCATTACACTTCAGGATTTTGCACCAGCAACAGTTTTTATTATGCCAATTTACTAATTCTTAGTTCTATTTTAAGAACACAGAAATGCAGTTGAAGAAACCTTCACAAATTAAACCTAATAGATTTTGCATATACCAATGATTTGAAATTATTTTATTGTGCATTGTTACATTATCTAGTTAATAACCCCCATCTTAGTGGCTGTGAAAAGGGATTAAAATAAATTCAAATCACTTGGCAAATAAAAGTTTACATTTAAAAGATTTCCTGCATAAATCCTGTATGTAAAAAGGTTCTGACAATTACTGACTTGGCTAATTAATATGTTGCCTGCCAGTGGTTTGTCTGATAATAGATTTATATGAAGTATCTGTATAAAGTATTTTTAAGTAAGTGCATCATCAATGAATTTCTCATGAAGAAAATCCATTGTCTGCATTTGGGTTTTATTCAGCGATTTGTTGCTGTTATCATCTACAGCTCAGAAATTAGGCCTGGTTGAGCCTCCTTCCTTGCCACTAACTGCTGAAAAATGGGTAAAAATAAAGCAGTGATCCATACAGCACAGAGACTCCATACAGCCTTGTGCAATATGCAGGGAAGAATCAGCACTTCAACCCCAGGTACACGTATGACTATATAATTGTGTGGACTACACAACTGTGTTTTAAAACTCTTTTTCCACTGTTACTGCTAAAAATCATTAACTGGAGGAAGAAAGCAAAGATCGTACTGTAAGACACCGGTTGTCATTTTATAGCTGGACCCAGCTATCAATGGCCAACTCTGAAAGTATTTTGGACATGACATGGTAGAGAAAGTTTGGTAGTGCTCACTTCTGAAATTATGACAGTATGCGAGAAGGTAATCAGCCTTTTTATCTGCTCTTGCTTAGCAGGTATAGGCTATTTTCTGCTTCATTTAAATTCTTCTTAGATATGATCCCAGCCTTCATTCATCAAACTGGTAAATACCCACTAATTATACATTTTAAGATATATTTTGTTTTCTCACAAGTTCTGTTAATTGCAGTTTAGTTCAATAGTTATTTCTTTTTGGCAAATGGAAGTAGGTGTACTCTTAATACCAGTCAGTCACTTTCTCAGGTTATCTGAAGAAACGCTTGTATTTTACCTGGCTGGCTTTACTTGATGCATGTGTGTAGCATAAGCATAAAGACATCACACTTCATTAGATTCTCTCATCTGTCATCTTGAAAATATTAAGCCAAAGGACAAGTGACTGATTGGAGTTCTGCTTCAGAGAGGTGATGATGGTAATTAGGAGTTATCCCAACTGCTTGCAAGTTTCTTTCCACAGTGCATTTTAGGCTGTTTTTTTCTGCCTGTTGTCCCTTTTAATTTTTCCTGAAGACTTTTTACAGTGAAGTTTGTGATGTGAATCAAGGTCTTTTAATAACCTTAGATACAGAGCTTTTGTTTCCTTTTACATCAACATTAACTGAAGGTGTACAATCGTCCACAGACAGGTGGGATGGATCTGGCAAAAGACCATTCTGCCAGTTTCTGGCTACCCTGAAAGCTTGACAAGGGAGAGCAAAAGACAGAACTCATTAAAAAGGTTACTTTAGATTTGGCACAAAAAGGGAAATGCCTCTGGAATTCTTTTTGTCCACAGTGTTTCGTTAGCTTTCCTCCCTCAAGGGAAAAAAAAGCCACTGTATCTGAAAGCTTTCCCTTCAGCTGGCTGCTAGCCATTAATCCTTTTGTGTTTGCCAGCTCAATAGTACACACTACTTGTGCTGGTTTTCACTCCTTTCCCAGTTTTTCCTTCCTCTAAGAGCCAACTGCCTTTTTTGTCCAACTCTATATCTTTTGTCAGGATGGAGATCATCAGCATTTGGTGGGAATTTAGGTCAGATAAAGGTGAAGTTTTCTTGTAGCCTGTGAACATACTTTCTCTTTTGTTTTTTGTGTTTTGGTTTGGTTTTTTTTTTTGTAAGTGTGAAATGCTGCATTTGATGTATATCACTTCTTGAAATTTAATGTCTGTGTGGGGAAAAAATTAATCAGCTTTCATTTGAAGCACTTGTTTTGTAATCTTCTCCAGTCAATAGCAGTTGGCATTTCTTGGTTTATGCACTCCATGTGTTGTTAACACAAAATTCGCATACTGGTTTAAAACGTAATTTATTAAGTGGTTTCTATAGAAAACGAGTTTTATTTTCACTGGAAAGACTGCAGTAGTAACAGATAGAAACTGATGACCTTTCCGGCAGTCAGTAATCTTCGTGTCAGCATTTCTTACTTTTCAGCTGTTAGAATGGTTTAAAGTCAGGTTTGGTTGGGTTTTTTTCCTTTGAAAAACAGGTGCTGCTTTCATGTTCCCATGTATTCCATAAAGTGAGCACACTTTTATATAACTATTTGAGCACATAATACATGACTATTTAAATTAAACTACTTAAATCAATATCTTAAATGCAATCATCTTAAAAAGCAATTTTGATTCCATATTTTCATAGTAAGAAATATAATATAAGGCTACTTTATGATGAATCACTGTATTCCATGTTATTACCTTCTTTAAAACCATATGGGAAAACGCTGTTTGTGACTGAGCTATACATTTGTATACTAAGCAGGAATAGTTTAATTAATGAAATTTCACGCAAGTATATGGAGATTTGCAATATTCTCTTAACACTTTAATTATAAAAATACACCTCTTGTAGAGCGTTCATGGATTGATGGATGAACTCTTTTCACATTTCTGTAATCTATCCTGCTTGTGTATATTGTAAGTGATTGCACTTATTTTAACAGGCATGCCTGAAAGCCTTTGAAAAAATTACAGGTAAAAAGTCTTGTCCTTCTCTTGTGTAGGAAAGCGCAGTATCAAACCAGAGTAATACATGACGGGGCACGCTTGTTTAAAACCAAGTGCGCTGTTAGGTAAGCCTTGCTTCCTCTACAGGTGTTGTCACTGGACAATATTTATTTTTAAATAATGTTCCAAAGGTTTTAAAACTTTAATAAGAAACCAAAGAGAATGAACGTAGTGCAAAAGTTTAAAAAACAAAAGAGTTTAAAGAAACAGTGCCTCCTAAAGATAGAAAATTAAGAAAGCAATTCTCTGAGAAAAACGTGTGTTGCATTTCCTTCTTTGCTCTGATTCAGGCAGCCTTAAATCAAAACTCCTGAAAATCAGCTCTCCACCCTTTAATTTACTCCATCATCTTCGTTACGACATAGAAAGAAAATAATTTCAATACTTAGTTTTAAGGTCTGACTTTTGCCTAGGCTTTTTGTGAGGCTCTGTATTTCCCTTCTCTTTCTGATAAATCACAGTAACCTTTTTCCCTATAGAATTATATGAAGGGGGTGTAGTAAGGAGAGAAACAAATAAATACATAAACAATCACAACTTCTTTTCACTGTCCTCTCACTGGACACTGAACTGGATATTTCCATTCCATAGCTTTGCCCCTCTCTAACTTCTCCTCAGGTACAAGTCAGACTGTAATAAATTAAAGTCCTGACTCCATACAAATGAAACCAAATCAGGTGCAAGCATTTTGCAGTGACCCTGCTTGCCTTTCAGCACACAGCTGCTGCAGAATTCCTGTGCAACTCTGAAGTCCTTCTTTGAACTTCCAGTCTTCCCCCAGTTTAGTAACAACCAGCCCAGCTCAGCTCTTCAGTAACAAAAACTGCTCCAACACATCCTCAGCAATTACCAAAGGGTCCCTCAGGGAGTGTGGGAAGTTGTCTTCCAGTCCAGACTACTAGACAGCATGGTTAGCAGGGATTAACAAAGCCACACAGGACGGCCATTGCGGTGTAGCTAGTGTGTGCAACTAGGAAAATACTCTTACCCAAGCTGCAAGCTAAGTCAGCAGTAGGTTTAAAACAGTACTTAAATCGGTTGTTTAGTTGTGGGCTTTTTTTCGAATCACTGCTTTAGTTGAACAGAAGCTTGCACAAAAAGCCTTGCTACTGTCTGTCATTATTTCTCATGCTTACTTGGTTGTATCCTGCTGGAGGAGAGCTTTGGAGACAAAGACCCTCTCTTGTTATGTTACGCAGTTACGTATGATAGTAAGATTGGTACCCTAGAGGTGATCTGGCAGACTGCTGCAACAAAACCAGTACCGCTGTTTCACTTGTGTGGTGACGGTGGCAGGGGAGAGAAAGGAAATACTGTTCTCAGTCGTAACACTGAGACAGAATGCTGGTTGCTATGCTACCTTTGGAATCAATGCAAAGTCCTTCCCTGTAACAGAGAAAATGAATATGGAGGTAATGGAAGAAAGCTAATGTTACACTTGAAAGTGCTCAAACACTTCAGTTTGGAAGAAGTGAATCCTTGCCTGGATTTTGACAGTCCTCAAGTTCCATCTTGAGAACCAATAATAGAAACACCTAGATTTTTCTGCACGGAAGACTGGGGAAGCAGCTGTAAATTTCTTTTCCAATAAGGTGGTTAGTTTTCTGTGGGCTCAAGATACTGTGCTTAGCTATAAAGAGGTCTCAGTAAGGGGAAGTTGAAGAAGGCTTCTAACTACACGGAAAGCTGTTAAAATTTCTCTCACCAAACTTACTGAACTTCAGCTGACTACAGTAGCAGTCTGCCAAGCTACCTCAATGGGGTACCTTTTAGGGCCCCCAGGTTAGATACCTGTCTTAGGGAGAAACAGCCTGATAGATTACCCACATTTCATCATGATCATAGGTAGGTCTTCATTTAACATAGTTTCCATAGATAGTCCACAGCACCAGGGAATCGTTCTCATACATAACGCTTCAGGATTTTGCAGGGAACAAAATGGGCACTACTTTTCCCCCTTCTATTAGAAATAAATGTATAAAGTCTTCTTATATGGATTAGCCAGGTTTAAATGAATTCAGTACCAATTGTGCTTAAAGGCTATATACTATTTTTCTTAGCAGCTTTGAAGTGGGAATTGCGGCTGAGATTTCCTGCTTTCGCTCTTATACTTGTAAGTGTCGGTTAATGAAAACACAAAGGGAATTTTTCACAGGGAGCTATCCATTTCCAGATGCTAAAAAGCTTTTCTAAAGTAAATTTTGCCTCTCAAACCTGTTCTGTGCTTTTAAAATGTCACTCCCTAAACATTAGCATAATCAAATGGCATCGCCATTGAGGAAAAACCCCCAAATCTAATATTTAATAACCCTGCCTCCTCTGGAAGGATCGCAAAGGTTAAATGTCAAGTTTCATACGCTTAAATATCACAAAATAAAAAACAGAGCCTGAAGTATTAGTGCTATTGGGACACATTCGCCTTGTTTCAGGGTGCTACAGTAGCCCTTATTGCAGCCATCATTAAAATTTTTAATAATCTAGATCAAAGGAGATAAGAAAGGTCACTGAAACCAAAGTAGGCTACTTTTTAGCACTGCTATACACAGAAAGCAGGGTGTTGCTTCAGCATGTTAGGTAGTGAGTTTCTTTGATCTTACCTATAAATGTCACTTCTGTATGTCATTTAATTGCGGTATCGTCTTTTATTGGTGCAATTAAATCTTTTCAAATGCATTACATTATCTCCAGCTTTGCTAAAAATCTTGCCATTGTTTAGGCAGCGAGGTGAGTCACTGTGAAATGATGCAGTTGACTTCAGTTTCTTCCTCCCCCTCCACATGATTTCTCCCAACGATTTTAATTTAAATCTCACCAAACAGTATAATGGTCCTGGAATTTGTTTAGTCGTTTGACTTCCTTTATCACAGGGAGATGGTAAACATTCTGTTGCTAACTTGAAGTGGCTCCAAGCAGCAAAACTAGGAGGATATTAAACCAGTAAAAGCTTATCAACTGATTCATTGATATGCTGTAAATTCCAGCCTTTTCATTTTACTTTTGAGGGTTGCCATAAGTCAACACATTAGTAAGCAATTTGCTGACACTGGATCACTTAAAAAGGCTTCCCTGTGGACAAAGTTCACCTCGGTGCTTTGTTTCATCGTTTTATTTTATCATAGTCTTGTGCTGCTCTACAGATGACTGATGTAGTTTTGCATACCAATAGAGCATTTCAAATATCCAGTTTATGCCATTCTCTTTGAGTTTTAAGAAGTCTCAGACATAAAATACAGAGGGAGGCTGCATCAGGAAATAAATTCAATTAATCAGTTTCAGTTGTTCTAGGGAGAAAAAAGGTTATTCAGTGTTATTCATTAAAACACAGCAGGATTTAATATTTAAATCCTACAACACGCTAACAAGTTACACAAAACACTTATTTCCTTTCTGTTCACGTTGATAGCTCACATTTACTTGCCAGTTAACAAAAATTTGGGGTTAAATTTCAGTTACACACTCTTTTTTTTTTTTTCCTTCCCAACCTTAAATGTTATTTGCTGATTGATGGATACGGGTTGGGCGAGGTCACACTGCAGAAAATACAGGAGTAGCTCAAAGCAGATAGTATCTTAGCAGCAGGGGAACTTAATAGATCGAAGTCTCAGGCAGGAGGAGAGTTTTCCTCTCTTTATTTTTACAGTTTCTGCTCGAGGAGGCAGAGGAGCCTTACTTAGTGAAATGGGGAAGAGAAGCACAAGTGCAAGCTCAGTGAGGGAACTGAGGGCTTCTCCCTGCTGAGGGAAAAAGGAGCAAGCAGCAGAGGCAGAAAGGGGGCACTGGTTGCTTAACATAACCCTAGCCCCCCTCTGCCCCCAGCTCTCATATCTCCCTGTGGGTTAATTGTCCTCAGCAGCCTGCCTAGCCATGGTGTAGCTCACAAGACAGGCCTGTTCCTGGACCTGACCACATACTGCTTGACTTGCTCTCACATTCACAGAAATAGACCCTGGGTAAGGGCAGGGTTAAAACGTGGTTGATTTTCCTCAAATTTTGAGTCCTGAGAGGCTATGGAAAGCATCGTCACGGCTGCTCTAGTTTTCTACTGTATCTCCCCAGCTTTCTGATGAAAACAGTTCAGGTCTGTCAAAGTATGACACCAATACAAGTGAAGACCGAGCATAAATCAGGAACAAAAGTGTTTTTAAACAGATCAACCTTCACTTGATGTTGAACAGAAACCATTAATTTGTAAGGTTTAGGTGTTATCTTACCCTGTTATTCCTGAAGTCAGATTTTAAAATCAAATCAGTAAGAGCAGTTGAAATTTCAATGAGGAGCAGATTCAGTTCTAGAATCTAGGAAACAACATTTAAATAAAACTCACTAGGATTGTTAGTGCTTAATTAAATACCTAATCACATATTAAAGGCATAAATCGATTAAAGTGCAGTGCCTTAGTATTTCATGGCTTATTCAGGAAGCCCAACAGTGTCATCATTTGGGATTGTTTGGAGACCACAAAGTGTAAATATTGAAGGAGGCCTGCAGTGGGCTGCTTGTTTGTTTGTTTTTTGTTTTACACATACCACTGAAGGTCAGTGCGCATGTTTGCATGGGATAGAATCAGGTTTTTTTCCTTCTTGTCAGTGAACAGTCATGAGGGGAGCACAAAATTACCCATCTGCTCTTTGCTGGACAAGGAATTCTGTCACAGAATACAGAAGGGGCTATTGCTTTTCCTGTTACATTGTTATTTAAACGCACTGTACAGGGGAGCTGAGGGGAATTCTTTTGTTCTTCCTTTTTTTTTAAGTTATCTTGTACATCAGCATTAACTAACGAGGCAACTAAATCTGATTTGTACTGACAATTGGATACAGCCTTTCAATATACTCTTGTGTTAGGGATCATTTGGAAATACAGTAAGTCATAATAGGTCTCAGCAGTGAATCGGACCATAAAATTAAGAGAACACACTGGATCAAATCTAACATCAAGAAGCAAGCAACTTGCCTTATGTGATGGTTTTCACTATTACCCGCATGCTTCAAATAATTTTGTCTCCAAAATACTGAGAAACAGTATGGGTTTCAATGGAAGACACTTTCATAGTTGCACATTATATTGATATAATTTAAAAAATGAACCAAACAAAAACCCCTCCTGAGCATTATATAGTTTTAAAAGTAAATTTAGGAAGGTCAAAGTTTAAATGAAACCTCATAATGTTAAATGACCTTTCCAGAGAGTTTTTGTGGGGTTTTTCCTGATTCCATTAGGTCTAGGAAAGTTCTCTTTGAATGTTCTGACACATGCTATGAAGCACATGTCCTGGTAGACTACCAAGAAAATACCACCAGGGATGGAGCATTCACAACTTCCTTGGGCAACCCATTTCAGTGCCTCACCACCCGCACAGTAAATAACTTCCTCCTTATATCCAATCTAAACTTCCCCTGTTTAAGTTTGAACCCATTACCCCTTGTCCTAT
>WTXV02019573.1:48281-64812 GCA_009823435.2 Nymphicus hollandicus
CCCCAGAGCTTTATCCTGTCATACCCTACCAAGAAAAACCCTGAAATGAAACAACGGGAAAGCCTTCAGGTACCATCAGGCTGCTTGACCTTGGCAACAAGCCGTCTGCCACCTCACCTCCCACTTCCCACCCCACCCTCCCTGAAAAGACAGCACCCTGTTTTCCTGCCAGGTTTTCACTCACGAAATGCATGGAGAGAAAGGCTCACATTTCATGGTCGTGGTACAGGTGTTGAAATGTTCCTTAGAACTGCTGAAAGCTCTTACAAGCAGAGTCAAAGGTTAAGTCTGAGACTTGTGTGATGCCCTACAGAACTTTCTGATACTGTGGTAGCAATGAGATAAAGTGGTCACAGCGAGCTGGGATTGCACTCAAGGAGATGATAAAGTTTAGAAAAGCATTTATTGCTTTTAGGTACTTATTTTGCTGGTAGGAACATCTTCAGATACAGTGACCAGATTGCTTAAGGTCTATGTGCAATGTGCAGAAACATATTTAAGGCTATAGGTCATAAAGTCTACACCAAGGAGAACATCCAAAATACCTCTTCTCTCATTGGTTACTGTGTCTTTAACAAAGCCCACAGCAGACACCCTGGTTTTCCACTTTGTGATTTCTCTGAAGGATAACGATCCATCAGTGGAGACCTGATGCTTTTAACCTCTAAATGAGCCCTGGGTACCAGCTGTAAATTGGAACATCTGCATAGGTACATCTGGTCCTGTGCAGCTGAGCAAATTGGACATTCTCCAGTTCCCTTCTTCAGGGAACTGAAGTTCCCTTTAAGAACAGCCTAAAATCTCTCACAGAATGGAAGTCTGAAGCTGTTAATTTTCACATAGTTTAGGAACCACAGTGGTCAGGTTTTACTATCTAAAAATTGCCTTTCAGTCAAACTACTGAGCTACTGCAAATGACTTACACATGACTTAATCTGCATCCTCTTGTATAAACAAACTGGAGGAAGGAATAAGAGAAAGTAAAGCAACTTATTCACACCAACTATAGACAGGACAACTGAGAACGCCACAGAGATTTTTTGTTGTTTTTCATTGCTTAAAGAGAAGCAAAACTCCACTATGAATCACACTTTATTGAAAACACAGTAAAAAACAATTTTCCTACCAAACATTCAGTGTAACACTTCAAACAAAGGAAAAAAAAAATACAACCTATGACCACTGCTTTTCACAAAACATTCAACCTGGTGAATGCGGTGAGTATTTTTGTTTGGTTTGTTATACAGCAAAGTATCCATAACTGAGAACATGATAAGACATATGTTGGGTTGACCTAAAATAAAGCGGAAAGGGTTTGGTGGGGAGAAGGTATGTCCACAGAAAATTGTTCTGATTAAAGTAACACCAAAAGTTTAATTTTTCAGCTGCATTTTCCCTTGGTCAAAGACACATCCACCTGAAAGAAACATGAGCTGCTCAAGACCAAAAGCCTTAAGTGCAAATCGGACCAAGAGGGAAGCGCTGACTCCGCTCAGCATCGCTCAGCCTCACACACGCATCGAGATTGTGCGTAGTTGTGTTACTTTTTTTTGTAAACTGAAATCTTAACCAGTCGCTCTGCTGTGAAAAACCCAGAAGTGCAGGACAGGAGATCCCTGCTGCTATTAGTGTAGCAGCAGCAACACCCACAGACACACCAGTCCAAAGCTGTGCCATCATGGTCACACCACCCAGATCTGTGTGGAGCTGATCCCATGTGACGAGATGGCCAGCAGCACTCAGAGTACTCAGTCTCCTCAGTGGGAATTTTGAGATACAAAGCTTCCTGAAGACAACAGCAAGATGCATTTTCTGTTTAGGTAACGCAGCGCTGGGTTCCTAACCCCACCAGGAAGTAAAGGAAATCTAGCCATGGTTTTTGTGCACAAGTATGCATTTCATAAGCTTGAAGATTTCAAATCCATGACCCAAGTATACCTTCATTTTCTATCCATTCATTTTTAACACAACAAAAGTCAGGCCAAACAAGACAAAACCACTTTGAAACCTATTTTTTAAAGATTAGAAGTGGATCAACTTTGTTACATAAAGCCAGGAAAGAGAAAAAGTTACTCTCACAGATTTTGTGATTCTAAGTGTTTCAGTTCAGAGTGGGAAACTTATGGTTAAGGGGAAAACGGAAGTCACGCATCAGTTAATTTCCTCTGTAAAACGTATGCACCAAATTCACCATGAAGGTATGGCCATCGCACCTCTTTTCTGAACAATTATTTTACGTGGAAAGAGATGCCCAAATCACGCTGGAGCACAGCTGAAATACAAAAGGTACACAAAACATGCGAAGAGCATCACATCTTACCTCGGGACTGTGCAAAGTCTGACCTTGATTAAAACCAGAGTTATGTGCTGCTGACACACAGGAACAGTGTGTCTCCATCTCCAGCCAAGCAAGGCAGCAAGGCATGTCAAGAGCTGTAGTCCTGCTCTACAAAGTACAAGGAAGGTAACTGAGGAGCAGTTCCACAGAACATCAGCTGCTCCAGAGTTAACAGCCATCATACAGGCTCACATAGGCTGTACTAGCACATTATGCTCTCACTGCAGACTGGGCTGGTTGCCTTGCACTGATGAAGATTGCACATATATATGTGCAATGACTAAACTGTTTTCACCTCCCTCCTAATTCAAACTTAGATGAGCTCTTGGTAACTTGTTAGAAAACCCACTCTAATGACAGGATTGTTTTAGTGTAATCTAGTGGTAAAAAACAGATCAAGTACAAATGAATAAATACTAATATTTTCATCATGGAAGAACATTTCTAACTAAGGAATGTCTCTGTATGGACTCTGGGGGAAAAGAAATACATTAAAATCCAAGCAAATGCCCCTATGCTTCAGTAGCTGGTATCTGAGGAAGCGCTGAAGATACAAGGAATGCAAAACAAAGCCCTATTCATTAAAGGAGCTTCATCCAGTGATACTGACTATAAAACTTAATGGAATGGGGGTGGAAGCAACAGCAACACTTAAGGTTAATATACAACAAACATTTAGAAGCAATGCAGAAGCAGTATCCCAAAGTGCTCATTAGGTACAAAGGAACAGTCAGGTATCTCACCAGTACCTCATCAAACCTTAAAGAACTGGGATTTCCAAATTTCTATGCTGATGTGAGACCTTCATACAGACACAGCTTTAAATAGCTTGGAATTAGGCAAGTCAAGATTGTCAACATTTACAGGATATTTCTGACACTATCCCTTTGTTCAGTCACCTCCTATATTTGTTAGAACATTTCATGGTATGTATATTTAAACAAAACAAACAAACAATGAGCAATAAATGCAACTGAAAAAGTTACTTAGAAAAATGTGGTAACTAACACAGAACTAGCAAGCATCCTCAGGTTCTCTGCTGCCAAGACAGCGCTATCCTCAAAAGCTCACAGGCTTCTATGAAAGTCAAGGATACTGTTGCACTCTGAATCACAGAATGGATTTTAAGAATCTATGAAGCTCTTCTCAGTGTTAGTGAATTACTGGCATTTTAGAGAACATCCAATTAATTTTCCTATCTTAATGATACATGTCTTCTTTCTCTTGGAAAGAAGAGGTTTGGGTGCGTCAATTGTGAAACATTTCAAAAAAGCTTCCCAGTTGAAGTGGTCTTCTTACACATCCTACATCAGATCTATGTAAATTCTTCTTGGTCTGGTATTTCACGTTTTGTCTACACCAAGACCTGCTCTTAACATCAAAGTCACCAAATAACACACTGAATGACTTGAACACATAAAAGAGGAAAGCAAGCTAAGATGTTAGACGTCTTCAAGAATTAGGGCCAAGTTGAGAAAAAGTTTCATCAGCTCCTGAATTTCATGAACTTACAGATTTTGAATGTATTTTTAATGGAATTGTAAAGCTTGACTAGAAGAAGAATGGAAAAAAGACTGTCTATACAAATGGGCTCCATCTCATTTGCCCCCTCACATCTCTCCCCCAACTGGCCTGCACAGAAATGTACACCCAGAAAGTCTGGAATGACTTCTCAGTCCCAGCAAAACTGAACTGAAAAGCAAAAAGTCCAAGCACATGCACGTCTACCACCTGGAAATCCTGGGAGCCTGTAATCCCCAAAGAAACCAAATTCAGCAGCTAGACCTGCATGTGGCAGATAGACAAGCCATGGGATGGATCTACTCACACCCTGAACAGAGAAGGAACATCGCAACTTCTTATGACAATGTCAGAAACCAGTTGCCAGAAGTAAGAGTGCTGGGCAAGGCAGAAAAAGGAGGCAGGGGTTATCACCCCGGGGGTGAGGGCCGGTGGATTAGACTGCTTTCCCTGAATGGGATGAATTCCAAAACAGCATTTTTGTAAAATTCAAAAGCTCTTAATGCGATTGAAATAACTTGCCAGTTCCCGATAGTAAATCCAGTATTCAAGAGCTCAAGACTTCAGCTCCTGAAACATATGGGCTGGGAAGTTAGTGTATGGAATATTGTCTGAAGTAAGCACTAAAATAACAAAAATACACTAACACCAGAGGGCAGGGGATCTTACTTCCTTAAAGTCTTTAAGGATCACATCAATGCTTTTTTTTTTTTTTGAACAAAACTAAGCCCATTTCCTTTTAAAGAGGTTATTAACAGGGCCTTAGTGCATTGTTTCTGCTCCAGTGACTTTACGTAGATTTTAAAAACTGCTGTTTTAAAAATTAGGACGTATGTGAAAGCAACAGGATTTCACTGCCTTCCTGGATTTGGTGTTTCAAAATGAGAGATGCTAGTCCACTGAGTATAAGGCTCAGTTGCTATATGTATGTACACCACCTGAGCCCATCCCACTTCTGGAAGGGGAGGATAAAAGAAAGGAAAATAACCTGCAACATTCTTAGAAAATTCAAGGAAAGTCACATGCACGAAAATGCCAATTGTTCTTTGTTTCTACCTTATTCCTTTCTAATTTAGATTGCAGATTCTTTAAGAGAAGGGCCATCTTGCCTTTGCTACACAGCAGTGGGCACACGTGAAGCTGCTGCAGAGCTGTATGAGCAAGCAGTAGAGATCTGGTGGGACATGAGGGCTGCAGCCCCTTTGCTCTCATCACTCCTGGTGACAGCCTGGAGAAGGGGCACTCCTCAGCATCCTCTCATGTGCTCACCCCATCAAGCACAGGGCTGCACAAGCTCTGTCTGCACTGGACCGGACCACAGTGCGTAGCCATGCCTCTGCAGTACCTGAGATGGTACTTTGGAACCAGACAAGTAAAACAA
Organism: Nymphicus hollandicus; assembly: GCA_009823435.2. Lineage (NCBI taxonomy): Eukaryota > Metazoa > Chordata > Aves > Psittaciformes > Cacatuidae > Nymphicus > Nymphicus hollandicus. The sequence goes on from WTXV02019573.1 coordinate 53,522, forward strand.
CTTGTCAAATCCTTAAATTTCTATCCCACTAAAATAGTCATCAGGGTAAAAGGTATCAGAGGAAAACGGCCAAAGATAAACACCACATTACAGACAGTAAACAAAGCTTCCTATGACTGCAAAAACTGTTACTTGTACAGTAACCAATACTACTATTTTTTAGCTTAAAGTGATAAGCATGTGTGCTTTATGCTTAGAAATCCCACACTATTAGAGTTCTGCCACTGCATTTAATATTGTGCTACCAACACAGAATAAAGCCAAGAAATGGCTAACTTAAAACACTTAGTTTACATCTATTTTTTGGTCTTGTGTGGTATCTAGTTGAAGATGGAAGCATTCATGTGCTTTTTGCCTCGTAAGAAGTGAGGCAGATGTTAATGTTACTAAGATCAGCTGTATATACCTTGAAGGTATAGACCACCTGACTCTACATGAGTCAAAATACTAGGAATGTATCGTCAATATCCATTAATGAATTACCAGTTGCTTGTATTTAAGTGACCATATGCTTCTTGGAAAAGTATACAGTGACCTGTATCTTACACATAGTATATTTGTAGCATTTTATCTGTAAAGAAGCTGTGCATAAGCATGTCATTTCCCAGGAAGAAGGCATATTTTAATGTGGACAGTGTCACAATATGAACAGCTGATTTTAAAACAAAACACTGTTAGTAGCTGCACAGGGTAGTTCTGAATTTCTTGAAACCACACAGCATCTAAACCACCCTTCAGGTTTCAGTGTAATCTTTACTAACGTAGTCTTAACTCACACATCTCTCCTATTGCAGAAACCAGCAGAAGGGGTGGAAAGGCAAGGTTGTAATGTTTGTTTTGAAAGACAGTTTTGAATTCTTGCCTGAAACTTGTGTGTTTCTCAGCAGGAACTGTCTCTGCTCTACGTAACTGCCCAACTCACTTTCAGAAACCACACATACCTCAATCTCATCTTTTCCTGTGTTCTTGGGTCACTGATGCCAGGACAAACATCTCTCCAAAAGCACGAAGAGCAAGACTTATGCTGGTTCACACTCCCTAAATTTATTCCTTAAATTCATTTCCTCAGTTTCACAGACTGTATTTATATAACTGTCTTAAGAGTTGTAATAGAAATGCTTTAATAATGCTAACTAGCCTCACAGATCACAATTCACCAGCCCTGTTAAGACACAAGGACAATTTCGGTCACACAATCCCTTGCATGGACAAGTGGATACATTTCAGTTATTTTTAACTATAATGCTAATATGTAAGGCTACAAGCTCTGAGGATACCTGAATGATGCCCCTAAAAACCAGATCTCCCAATATTTTAAATGTAAACACATTTTAAAACAACTTAACTACAGCTCCCTGTTCTTGGTTGCAGAACTTCGACTCAGATAAAGATTCCTCGCTAAAATGTCAGCATTAAACTCAAACAACAGAAAAGATGCTTGTAAATCTTAATGAAATCAAGCAATTTTACTTTGTCTTCCAAGACTCAGTACAACACATCAATAGTCAGTTTGATAAGCCTTGAATTTATACTAATCACACACACAAAAAAAATAACTCTCTAGCATCGTATTTACTACAGCAATATTTACACTGTGCCCCAGTATGAGTCAGAAAAGGCAGCTGCAAAAATGAGAAATCCTCATGTATACCAGAGCTTGATTTTTGAAGCACTCTAGGGAATAAAAAGAAGAAAAGCTCACATTCACACACTCAGCAGTAAGTTCTACAGCCCAGAGCAGTCATCTCAGGCAAACAGCCAAAGGGTTTCTGACACAAGGTTGATCTTATTTCGGAACCACACTGGAGAGCTAGTCATCACCGCCTCATCACATGTAAGACCTCAGGCTACAGACATGCTTGTTTTACAGAAATGGGAAATCGACAGGAACAGTATCTGACTCGCTACACTGAAGGTGTCCCCGTTCCAACCTGTTTAAAGACAACCTGTGGCAGAGCAGGACAAAAGTGTAACCAGATTTTGAATACTTATTTGGGTTTTGGTTGGTGAGTTTTTTTCTTTACCCTAAACTGCTTGAAGGATTCCTAAGGCTGCAGTAATGCTAAGAAAAGGGATGTAACCACCCACCAACGCCATCCTGAATCTAAGGCCTCTGAGCAGTTAAACTGTAACACCGCAGAAATTCAACTACCAAGATTAAACACACAAGTTTTACTTACCAAGCCACCTATGCCATCTCTAGAAGCTTAGAATTTAATTTAAGATATCTACACATATAGGCCTATATACATGTTCACGTGTACATTAAAAAAACAGGCTACTGAAAGATACTGGATTACACCACTGAACAGAAATCCTGGTAACTATAGTATAAATTCAGAGAAATAATTTACTTCAAATGAAAGAAGACTGTAAAAAACTGCAACTGCAGCCTCCTAGGCCTGTGCTACTTGCATTGATTACAATACTGCTTATACACAGTAGTTCATAAAGAATTTTACAGGGATGTACTTGGTAGGGTAAGTGACCTCCCTGACACGATAGCTTACAGAACTGTAAGAGCTGTGACAGGGGGTCTACATAGCTTTTTACAAAGCATACTTGGCTCAGATTTAACACTGAAGTTAATCTTCATCTTGTACTTCAATAAGACATTGTCTGACTACCAGTAAAGCAACCTGGTGTTTCTAGCTAAGAACAGAAAGCTGAAAACGCTGGCCTTCCAAGAAAGCTCCGTGACATTCAGCTGTGAACAGCCTGCTGTATCCAGCATGAAAGGATTGTGATCTCTACACATTACTGCTATTTTTAACATGTTCTTAGTGGAACTGTTTATCTACTGCCAAGGATACCTACTCCAGGGAGTTTACATTTCCAGTAAGGGTCATAGTGGGCTCGAAGTGTACCCTTTTGCTTTTTTTTTTTAACCAAGTCCCAAAGTTATTCGCTATAGCTGTGTCTGTGTAACACAGGAAGTACTGTGCATTCAAATGGTAGCAGGTTTGTTCTAAAGATGTGAGATTTTCAACAAATAAAAAGGAATGAATTATTCTCTTCAGCTTCCAGTCTTCAAGGCACCTCCTGCATTAACTTACCAGGAAATAAACAAGCAGACCAAAATTTCACTGGAAAGAGAAGAATCTGATATACCTAACTTCCTCAGAAGCACACAGCAACAAAAAATGAGACTAGGTTGGACCCAAATTATCAACAAATAAAAATCAATATAAAAATGCTGATGAGATGACAGGAATGCCATGAGGTTGATGTTTTCAGCTTTGCTGATTGCAGGCAATTGTTAATCACAGTGTTTTCTGATGCCCATTTGCAGACGGCTTTGTCTCCGAGTCTCTTGGATTATTTGATAGATGAAGTTTATCTAATCCTGCAAAACATTGCACAGTAAGAAAAAACTGAGATTCTCCCATGTTTCATGCATACAGGTATTTAGAAGAATGCATACAAACCAAATTCTACTTTGCGATAAAGACTTTTGCTAAAGACCATAACAGATTATAAGCTCTGGTAAGAATTATTTCTGGGACATGTCCTCAGTTGCGTTTTAAGTGAAAAAAGTCCATCACAATGGACAAGCATGGAAGGGAGAGAGGCCTAACTTCACATTGCTTAAATATGATGTTATGAACTGAGTAAGACTTGCAATATTTTACTCTGTCAACTTACAAAGAACAACATAATTACCTAAATATATTTCTTTTAATGTATAGCTGCTTTCTGAAAAGCATCCACTGATCTTCAGATCACTGGTGATGACCCTATCAAAACTGTTTATATGCCTAATAATATTTTTAGGCCTACATTATTACCAATTTGTTTTATCTCTATTTCCAGCCATTTGTTCTTATTGCATTGTTCTCTACTACAAGTGCTAATTAAGGTCTCCCATCCTGCCCCAGGCAAGTAGTTAAACTGCTCTTTTTTTGGAGGAAGGTGGGGAAAGATGGCACGTTCAGCCATATTTATTCACAACAGGCATAATGTCAGTTCTTTGCTTGCTACGGTTTCTCTCTGAAGTCTCCTATCAAGTCTCTAAGGATCAAAAATGCAAAGAGCTTCTTATTCATTTAGCACAGACTATACAGAACATCATGCTGAAGCACCATAATGTACCAAGCTAAATTTCTTGCATCGCTGGAATTCCAAAATTGACTGCACTACTCAAAACAAACAAACAAACAAACAAGCAAACAAGTCCTCAGTATTGTATTACTTGTAAGTCCCAATATTACATGAACTCTTTTGGTCACAGGCCTGCAGCGGGATGTTAACTTCCAATAATTAGCTATGACATTCCACCAACCTCTAATCCTCAGCATCACAGTTCCCAATATGTGGGAGAAATAAGCGCACAAATTTTGGTTCTCATTCTTTGAGTTCCATGTGACATTTTTTAATAGACACTGTTTGTTATGCACAGCACTGAAAACAAACCCACTTTGTGTCAGGAAACCTGCACCCTTCAGGATTTATAACTTCCTGCTTGTGTCAGATGTAAACCTTTTACCAATTACTTTTCCATTTTGATCACAATATTTACACAAAAATCACACAATATGTGACAGCAAGTGGCCAAAAACATCCCTAAAAAAATCCCTTAGAGTGGTGCTATCCAGTGACCATTATCCTACTATGCCTGCATTCTGAAGTTTGTTAATTTGCCTAGATTTTTTAACTAAACACTGTATATTTAATACAGCGATGTGCTATGAATTATCAAGATAAATCTTTTAAATCATTTGCTTTAAGAAAGAAACTTTTAAGTTTTACCAGACCTGTTGCTATAAGCCCATGCTGACTGATGTTAATTTATTTCCTTCAGAGCTCTGCAACAGCCATTACATTATACAAAGTAATCCCTTTACAGTCAAAACAGTTGCCCCAAAAAAATAGGATTATGCAAGTCAACTGAAAGAGATGAATCAAGGTCTTCTCATAAAACAACTTTAACTAAAAGCTGGGGGATAATGTCAGATACATCATCTTGCATCATATATCTGTCTCAATCAACAATGGAACTTCTCTGAAAACATTTTCAGCATTAAAAAAAAAAAAATCAATGGAGAGATTTACACAGCCCTGGTTCACTAATCCGTTCTCCTGGAGCTTCAAAACGCAACATCAAAAATCACAGAATGGCTTGTTTTAATCCTTCACTATCAGTCATTTTGTATTTCCCTGTTTAGTTGGCCTGATTTTAACTTAACTGCCAACAGTAGAGGTGCACTCTAGGAAACACTTGGATTTTGTTTACCAGGGTCACAACCGTGGAAAGCAGTAAGTGGTGAAAACAAACAAACTAAACTTTTAGACACTACAAACTGAATCCACGGTTATAAATAACACTGAAGTTTCACCATTAGTCCTTTCAATTTCAGCAAATACTACTGTAGGGTTCTATAGAGGTAGGAGCTTCATTAATTACCAAAGATAAGATGCAATAAAACCAGAATTGCTAAATATGTACATTTTAGCCTCTTAATATGAAATATGTTTCAAGTTTTCTTCTATGGCAAAAAAAAAAATGAATGTGCAATTTGATCTAAATTTTGATGATATCAAACACAGGTTTTACTTGACCAGTTACTAAGATGCTGTATATTCTGTAGAAAGATTTTCTGAACAGGTAGTGCTCAAAAAAGGCATCACAATTTATTCCCTAAAAATAGTCTAGTGGCAGTCTGAGCTGCCACTAAACTATTTTTAGGGAATAAATTGCTTTAAATACAAAAGAAAACAGCAAACCCACACATAAGTGGAAGTTGTATTTCCAAATAATTCCTGGCTAGCAATTGGAATGTTCCTGTGCTCTCTAAAGCCTGATAATCTAACTGCAGACCAGGAAGCACATGGGCACATCATTAAGATCAACACTGTATGTTAGCTCTCAACTCTCTAAAACAATACCACAAAGCTATGCATTCTCACACCTTAACTTACAGAAACTTACACCAAAAGAAACTTTTCTGTCAGTTGTAACAAAGTTACCAGTAGCACATCGAAGAATCAAACACTGGAGAAAGGAAATATTCAAGTACAAACAAAATTATCAGTGCTATATTACCTAATGCCTTCAGGAGCTCTTCTCGCACAGCGGAAGTGAACTTTCTGACCAGACATAATGTTGTCATGATAGCAAAGAGCAAGTTGTAAGATAATACAATATAGAAGTTTCCCAGCCAGTTAAACCTTCCAAAGTCTCCAAGCAGATCAAATCTGGTGATACCTGTTAAAATTGCATTTAAAATTTACATCAAAGTCTTGATCGCATTTTTTAAGAAACACAAAAACATCATTGTATCATTTTTTTACATATGGAAGCAAAAGTCTTTCAGACAACACACTACTTATAGTAGACACACCGTTAAACACAAAAGACAATGTTCTCAAGGTCGTTTTCCATTTCATTGACGAATATAAAACTGTAAGACACACTTAAAGTGTTGAAGTTTCCTAGTGGAATGCTTGAATAATGTTATTTTAAGTAAATTGTCTATTTAGATAAGAATTCTGTTTTTGTAACTTCAGTAAATATAACTAGGAAAGAAAAACATCAGTATTAGTATGAAAATTGCTTGAAATCTCAGTTCCTATGAAATCCATATCTATTCCAGAAAAGGATGAAATGCATCATAGGCTTTCTTTATTAAAAATACAGGTAGCAAAAAGCCTTTCTGTTAGAGCCACAACATCTTACAGCAAACACTAAGTCTTTGCAAGTGTTTTTTTGGAGCCACTACTTTTGAAACCAAAGTTCAAAGACATCTTTCCAACTGCAGTTTTTCTCCTAGATCTACCCACCACTACAGCCACCGAGCATTTGCATAGAAGGAAAAGAGCTTGGCTGAAAGACAGTGCTGACAGGTGTTCACAGTGGACCTCACAACACTGATGCCTGGGCTTTGTGCGGATCAAAGGCTAGTCAATCACTACAGCTAAGTGAGCAAAATTCTTCCAAAATGTGGAAGTGTCTACGAGCTGCAGGGCCCAACCCAGAAGGCAGAAGAGGAAGAGCCATCAGTTGTTCCTTTGTTAGGCCTACATCAGGACTGCACTGAATGAAGGGCAGAATATTGAGATGATACCCAAACAACAGTTGTCTAGGATTGATGAGCCACTATATTCCCCAAAAAGATTTGCACAGACGATGTCAACGATGTGTGCTCTCACAGTTGAGATCAACAGTGCAAAGGAAGGAACCTTTCCTCACCCCAGAGCTGAAATGGCAGCAGAAAACTAGGCAATCAGAAAATAACCTGGCTCGGAAATTCCTGGAAGTGAGTTTTCTATCATCCTATTTTGAAAAGGTTTGGGGGCACTGAAGAACCATAACTTCAACGGTAATAATAAATGAAGAGAGGCAGAATTAAGGGCCAGTTGTCTTCCTCTCCAGGGTAAACCTGGCACTTCTTAATCTCATTGTACCTTGATACCCAAGACTTACAGCCAGCTATCACAATACTAAGAGATATAAATGCTTCTTGTACTCAGCATCAGTCATTTATATTAAAAACATGGGAATCAAATTTGACATCTAAGAAAAACGTCAAAAATTAAGAAAATGAAAAGCAGAATAAAGGAAAAGAAAAAAGTCACTGAAGCTGATCAAACTAGCAAGAGAAGCAGAGAGAAATATCAAAAAAGCACAGAAGGTCTTAGCACAAAAAGAAGAAACCAGCTGACTGAATTAACTGGTAAACGGATGAAGGACAATAAACACAAAGCTGCTTTCACACTTGAAGGCAAACAGTGTCTTTAACATTCTCAAAAGCAGCAGCGTTTTAGTCAGACTGTAGAGCTACAGGAAAATTGAGAAAGTCAGGTTTGAACATAGAGCCTTCCAGACCTTTAAATGAAAAGAAACAAAACAGGTAGAGCCTTGGTGAAGAGTTCTCTGGAAAAGAAATAATACTCCTTGGCATAAAGAGGTTCAGAAGAATAGCTAGCAATAAAGCAGGCATTGTAAAGGACAAACAAAAATTAAGCCCGACACTTCTACTAGAACAGGTGGGAAAAATGTTGTCCATAAAACACGTTTTTCTCTTAAAGTCAAGTCACTGCTTGTTGGAAAAGATCTGACAGTATCATTTTGTAAATCTGTGGGAGAAAAGGGTTAAAAAGCTTTCGGTGACTTTCTTGCAGAAGAAGTATCTATGCAGCCCCCAAAGAAAAGAATCTCCAAGACTACAATTTGAAAAATTATTCATTAGCTGAACAGAAAGCAATAGCTCTAGTGGACACAAATATATACTCAAGAAAGTTGGCATCAATTTACCAAATAAACTATTAAAGAATTATTTAGATTAAAAAAATAAAATAACACTATGTTTTTAGATTGTACGTGCAAATAAGTTCCAAAATCACTATTTACTTAAACCATAATACTTGAGTGGAATTCTGGGAAAACTTTGTATATTAGAAATTTCTATTTTGTTTGCACAATTATTTGTTTCTGTTTTCTGTTAAGTGCCCTGCTTCCAGTTTTGTTTCTCAGTGGTTAGCAATATGGTGCTGGTGTGAAACATTTTTAAAGAAGGACTATTAAAAGGCTACAAAAAATGCATTAGCTTATTTTAGTAAAAACTTTCCTGGAGTTCTAAAAGAATTATTAGAGACCTGCACCACCTACATATCCAATACGAATGTTATGTAAAACTTGCAAACTTGTACAAAATTCTGTTTCCATTTTTAAAACTTGAAAATGGTCAGTACATGTGTTAGATAACTTTTGCTTTTTTACCTTTCCCATAATGAAGAAGTTTAATCTTTTCCATATAGTCTAGAAACTTGCTTTTTTAATAAAGTGAAAAGGTTATGAATCTGCTTAACATATTTATTTCTTTTTATCTATTCAATGCCACAGGGTGGTAGCATGTAGTGCAACACACTGATATTTTTGCAAAGCACCACATGACTCACTGTACTCTAATACACTCTATTAATCCTGTTTGGACAGCTGTGACTGTGCATTTGTTAGCTGTGTGTTAATTGTTCCATCTTTTTTCTTCTTTTATTTATCTCTATGGCAAACTATTCAGGAATTTCATTTGTTAGTCTTTTTTTTAAGTGAGTTTTACCATTAATCTGTTTCCTATGAGATAACAATGCACCCAGCATGTATACTTAGGTCCACAGAATCCATTTATTATCAGCTGTTAATCTCACAGATCATTAACAATTATTTTCCTTTAAACAAGAGATGAATGCAGTAACTTAGTGGACACCATACTCATGCTAAAATTCTGTTCTAAACCACTAATTTTTCAACATAGAATCTTGCTCTAAGTGCTAGAACTGTTTTACTTGTAAGATCTTTATCGCACTGGCTATACTTTAAAACTGCACTATTTTAAATACTTGAATTGTTCTTTTGCATTTGTGAAGTTTTCCTATAGATTTTTAAAACATGAGCTCTATAAGGTGTATTTTAAGATTCAAACCTCCAAAATGCATTACAGGTGGGGTTTTTTGTTTGTTATAGAAATGATCTAGTAAATCTAATAAAACTCATCAATAGATATATACAGCATGAAAATGTACAATGTAATTTACCAGAAAATATTAACTACTCTTGATTTGACAGTATTCTGGTTGAAAATAAGATGAGCTACAGAACCATGTACACATTACTGCTCTGAGGGCCTGAGCTTAAACTCCTAAGCTTGTACTGAAGATTCATACAGCCCATTGTGTAGATTTTTATTTCATTTAATGTTCCAAATTAAATTCACATTACCTGAAAGAATCCCGTACTACTTAAACACGTAATAGGCTTGCAACCTAACTTCAAGGTTAAGTTCCTTCAACAAGAAATCAAGTTGAAGATTACCTAATTAAACAAAGCGAAGATACAAAACATCTTGATTTTCTAGGCAGTTAAAATAGTTTTTCCACTTCAAATGCTACTGCCAGTTCTTAACAATAAAATCAGGACTTCCTCAGTTCTACCATGCTGGACTCCAAATCTTTTTATTTGAAAACTGAAGTAACAAAGTAGCCTGGTATCACTGCTGATAAAAAACTTCAGTCAAAAGTTATTAACTGTATTTAAGATGACATTTACACTCAACATTATCTCAAATTTTAGACCCAAATACCCCAAATGTTTGGTTGGTTTGTTTAGTCTGGGGTTTCTTTTCCCCACAAAAACTGAGAACTCTAATGTCATGGTGAACATGAAACTATTTTATACTGCCCTGGTCATGCAGTCTCCATATCTATTCTTCCCACCAAAAGTTTATAAAAACCTAACCTACCTTTTTAAAAGAATATATTCTGTAGAAAATGCTTAGCATCTTTTTTTTTTAGAATGTATATTCTGCTGTTTATGTATGTAAAATTCATGCTCAACAGCTCATGTTGGTGTAGAAAAAAGCCACATATACATGCCCTTTCTATGGATTTTTTTTGGTTTTGTTAACTCTATTAAACATCCTTTATTACAAGGTGTTATACTTCCAATTCACTTACCCAGCGTTCTTGACATCACTGGCAAAGCAGAGCTTAGCACCAAGATTGAGACACAGTTTCCAATGATCTGTTTAAAAATGACAAACAATGTTTAAATTAGCTAAGGAACTGCTGAAGAAAAAAAACAGAACAGTGGTCAAGATGAGAAAGAAGAATTCCTGAAAGTTACATCCTTTAAACAGAACCTAAAGCGATTTACAGTAAGATATTGTTAGTCCTGTTCTCTTCTGTCACGCTTCTCCATATGGTGTTACCCAAGATGAAGACGATACAAGGGACGAGGTGAAAAAAACTAAACACGTAATCATTTGCTTTTAATCATACTTAGATTTAAAATAATTCAAGACTACCATGTTGCAAAAAGCATCAACTGTTTACTTAATTCCCGCAACCTTTTGATAAAAGACCCATTCCACAGGCTTAGAATAGATGACTGATACATCAGCTTAAGCTTTGTATGTAACTGCTTGCAGGATTAGCATTATTTAAAAAATTACAACAAAGAGATTCCTTGCAATTGAATGCCTGTTGACTACTTTAAACAGAAGGAAAAAATTCACAGCTGTTAGATTTTACTCCAGTTTTTGTGAAGCCTTTATAAAGAGTAATTGAAACTTTCTCTCACAAGAGATCACTTTCTTCAGCTCTAATTCTATCAGAATCTAAAATAAAACAAAAATTAAATAAAACCCAAAACTTTCTTGAAAGTAGGCAGACATTTCTGCATTCACTGTTTATTTCTACATTATTCCTGGTGTACTGTAAACAATTAGTAGAAAACATTAAGAACATTCCAACTCCCTATTATCTACTATAACCATTCTGCGTGTTTATCTACTTTC
>WTXV02019573.1:67249-78164 GCA_009823435.2 Nymphicus hollandicus
AATTCTTCATACTTTTCATTGAGTAAGAAGGAAAAAAAGGCAAAAATTCTTACTGTCTCAATCAGTAGCAGTATCATAACAGCTGGATAGACTAAATTCCTTTCCCAAGCAGAAGCTTTTTTCCTCCGTTCTGTTCAGAAGAGAAAACACAGAAGCTTAGTACTGTACATCACCTTGGAATAATACACATTAAAATCATCCAGCTGTCTATAAGCACTTGTTCTAACTACAGTTAAGAAAAGTAATCTTATCTTGAACCAACACCAACCAGTACATAAAAATACCCATCCTGAAGAGCTGTACAAAGCAATGCCAAAAATATGAAGCCTCTTTAGAGAAAGGCTGGGCAGACAGAGAAGCAGATTTTTTTTCTTGTTTACAGGCATGTTTTACCCCAGCACTTCCCCACACCCTCCCCCCCCCCGCATACAGCAGTTCTGCAAAGGTTAAAATACACCTAACTTTAAAATATGCTGTTTACATGTACATTCTAGTGCAACCTGAAGGGACAGAAGATAATTTCAAATATTTAAACATTTTTCTTTTAAAAACATAAGGCAAGACAGACAAGACTAACTCACTGAACATCAGCAGTACATCTAAAAACCCAACTTTTTCTTCCCAGAGTCTTAAGTTATCCCACCAATGAATGCAAAAATCCCGCAAACCTTTGAATAAATGAGACTCCTGTCAAGCAGCTGCCATTACAAGAAGTATCACTTTTCAGTTTTAAAAGACACAAACCTGCTAAGAATTATTCTACTGTTCTTAAAAACAATCTGACTTTTATAGAAGTAATTCAGAAACAGAGGAAAGTAATGTCTTAGATTATTTCCAATAATCATATCATTATATGTATGAAAAAACATGCTATTGAGCTCCATGCAAGGAAGTGAAGATGTTACAATTTTTCTAAAGTTATGTTAAAAGTAAGATTCAATTCAGACTCCCTACTTCAATTTGTTAGAGGGGTGTAATGATTCCATGTAATGTAATTGTAAAAACTATGATGATTTGAAAGGATTGCAAATGCACAAATTTGGTTAAGAACAAACTGGAATCAATCAAGTGACTGCTAAAAGCTAAACACAGCATCTTAAGGTCACTTATTAAACTGCAATCCACACGAAACAGTAAGGGAAAAAAGTTTATTACCTAGATTTGTTTTCCTGCTTTTCACCTTTTCGAGCTCCCGTTCCAACTCTGCTGCCTGGAATTCCACTGTGGAAGATACACCTATTAACACAGAAGACAGAATTTTCTTTTGGATGAGACTAACTGTAGTACTGTTAAGACAGACTGTGACAATTCAGATTAGGAAGCATCACATGAACACTTGTGGCTTTAAACTTCAGGTGTTTCTTTCAAACTCTTCAACTACTTTTCAAAAATCAGAGACTTAGTAGAGAACCCTCTAATTCTGTCTGACCAGAAGAGTTCAACACATCAGAGGTTTTGCAGTGTGACCTTCTTTGATCCCTGCCTATTCTGTTGGCTGGCTGCTGCCAGAACTAAGAATAGCTACTGCTGAACTGTCACACAGGTCCAAAACCCAGTTATGGTGTGGCAGCCTGACACTGGATATCTCAAATGCCTCATTGTTCTATCTCTCGATGATTCGTATATTAAGATATAAAGAATCTCTGGATGTCCTTCAAGTGCATTATTATTATTTAGCAACTTAAAGGCAAAGTGGACCATTCCTTCAAACTAAGTAAGCTAGTGGGTAGACCTCCAGTTTCAGCTTCTGCCACTCCCCCCCTTTCCCCAGTCCTTTTTACTCAGCAAATTCAGTTTCCATACTGCTGACCTGCTTGTTGATTTATCTTCTGCTCATATCTGCTCACTCAATTTGGTCAGTCTGTCTGTGCCACAGAGTTCCCTCTGACAACCACAATCAGATCTTCCTCACAACCACAAGTGAGATCTCATTATTTCACTCCTTTTTACAGCTCACAGCATATGCACTATTGTGCATATATGTAGCTCCTCAAGCTCTCCTCTATACCACCTGAAAACTGACAACTGCAATATAAATTCCTCTCTACCTTCCTAATTTTCTGCCTAAAAGTTGCTCAGCAACTCGAGCCCATTTTCCCTCTCCATCCTTTTCCTTTTCTACCTCCGACTCTCTTCCAACCACCCGTCTTTTCCAGTGCAAGCACACTGTGGCTTCTCCCCTGGATTCCAGTTCCCATACAGACACTGCACAGTGTTGAAGTAATGATACAGCTCCGGAATGCTGACTAGAGATCTGCTATTTTAGTTCTGATCTCATCATACTTTAGCCTTTGCAATCACACACTGGAAATATTCTTCCCAGCATAAGTTAGAAACACTCTCCTTTTGCCCTGCTTTCATCCCTTTTTTTTTGTATAAGCTCACCTGACAATAAGTTAAGAGAACTCATATTTTCCCTGTCTATTCCAAGTCAGTCTGTCTCTGTGGCAGGGACAATTCAAGGTCTTAATAAACCTTAAGTCCTGTTATCTTCTTTCTCCATTTACATTGATGCCCTTCACCTCATGACCACTCCCTACCTTCAACCTCACCTTTGATTGTGGGCTAACCTGTAACAGCACCATGCTCCAGGTACCTTTTATAAACACATTCTAATAAATTTCTGAGGTTAATAGTCTTGTCCAGGCTTTTGTCTTGTACCTTCATCATTCACCTACAGGAACTAAACAGCACTCAGGCTGCTGGCAGGCTAACACTACTTTATATTCCAGTCTCATTATTTCCTGATTTTCTGTTGCCTGCTCATCCATCCAGCAATCTCAGTACAAGATAAGAAGGTAAACTTCTCATCCCATCCAGCTCCCACATTCTCCATATTACAGCACAGTGAAGTCCTACCTGAAAACCAAGATATACAAGAGTATTCCTTGAACTTTAAAAAAAAAAAAAAAAAAAAAAAGCTTTTATTCTTTTTATTTCAGAGTATTAATACTGATTTTCTCAATGCAGATAAATTATCAATGAGGCATCCAACTGTTTCAAAAAGTGATTAAATGTTTAATTGCATGCTTCTTCCACACACAGTTCTGCACATAACACAACCTCTCTGCTATGCTTAAACATTTATTTTTTTCAGTGGCATAATGTGAATGACTCAATAGTTACAGAGCTTCAAATACATATCTCAAATCCCAGGACCAACCAGTAAAACCTACAAATGCTGTTTTCTAACAAATTCTATTCACTTGAAGTACCCGCAATATGAATGTCAGTTTAACTTCTGTGCATTTAAAATAAGTAATTATGGTACGTGGGTTTTCAGAAAAAAAAGATGGCTTTAAAAAAGTATCTAATTAGCACTATAAAAATAAGCTTTTGTGCTGATGCATTCCCTCTGATAAAAGTCTAAACCATCTATTTTATAGAATGACTAATTCCTATATGTTGAGAAAAAGGACAGCTATAAAGCTCAGTGGAAAAAAATCTCAAAGTTTTTAATAGAAGCAGTTGAAAGAAAAAAAAAAACAAGTTAGCATCTTACGTTTTCTTCTTCTACATAATTGATTTAAGCATCTCTGAGGAAAAGCTTTATTCAAGATATATGTTGTTTCCAGCCCTCAGTATAAAAATCTAGAGCTTAAACTACTGATATTCATGGGAGTACTTCCAACAAAGTCGGCACGATTACATTAGGTCCCTAAGAGATACTTCAATAGAAATTCTGAATCATATTTAAGTGCTGTTGTAGTTCCTCCTTAAAAATAGTAGCAAACAACAGATTGCTATATAAAAGGATATTTTACGAGAGGAAGGCAAAGTTTCAGATCAGTCAAAAGAGTATTTGAAAAGGATGCAGCTAAATTCTTAAAAGCTCTATAACATTAGCTTTATTTCAAACATGCACAAAGTTCAATGTCAGCGCTGTCTAGCCAATAAATCAAATCGGTAGACGAGACTTGTTTGGACTAGCAATGAAAAGTTAGAAGGGATTCTCCAAGAAAGCCACAAAGCAGCTCATTTAAGGTCAATTTAACGGTATTATTCTGGTTTTCTTCCAGCCCCGACATAAGATTTCAGTACCTCAAAGGAAATTGTAAGAGTATCTATTTGCATTCCCCCTAGGTGATTGGCAGTTCAACACCAATTAGTTCAAAATTACACTGTTACTAGCGTGCAATAAAAACAACACCTTTCATCTTTCTTACATAGGTAAGGATACCTTCAGAGCCAATAACTTTGATCAAGTAAGTATTTTTGATCCTACCCCACCCGTCTGTTTGGATTCAGGAAAACTAATAGCTGAAGGCAACTTTTTTCTTTTAATATAAAAAAGTCCCAGCTTTATTCTTCGACTGTAGGAGTGATGTGGGTACTGAAATATAATACACTGGAAACAAACATTTTCCCAAAGCCCAGTATCTCTTCAACAGATAAAAATACTAGGGTAGATAACATGATCAAACTTTCCCCTCCCTCCTCCTCCAATTTTCAGTTATACACTGTAGACACCTGAGAAGGAAGAAAACTAGTTTCCGCCAAGAAGAGATGCAGTTTCACAGTTAGATATATTTTCAAATATGAAGAGCTTTACAGGATACTTTTATCAACTGCATCACAGTCACAATAGTTACACCTATATGAATCAAGAATGGCACCAGCTCACACAGCTAAATGTTTCCTCCTCTGAAAACAGGCTTTATCCAGCCGATTCAGTGGGAACAGCGATTCATGTTAGCCCTTTTCTATGATCAGACACTGTCAGAGGAAGCATTAATTATGACTTGGTAAAGCAGTGCTAGGAGTGCGATAGCAATTATTCTACCAAAGGGAAAATAAAAATCAGCACTGACAATCACCAAGTATCACTTATGCCTGTGCTCCAGTCCTCTTCAGCTTTAATAAAAATTCAACTTCTGAGTTATACGTACAAAGGCAGTATGAATTTTAAAACACTTTACTGCAAAACTGCCTAACAAGGTTACTTAAGCACATGTATTGCCACTACCACAACTACCGAAGAGTTGCAACAGCCATGGCACAGGAAGCATGAAGGCTAATGTATCTGCTCTGATACAGCAACAAAAATACTTGCACATTTGTGTCAGATTATGGTCTCTAATATCACAGCACTACATTTACTGATGCAATTAGCACCACACCTCTGGTTGTACACATTTTTTAACAATGCAATAAACATGATAAACATGAGTCTTCATCCTTCTGGCCAAAAACTGTGTCTATTTTCCTGGGTATAATTTGTACATATTAGAAAGACTTCTGGCAGAGAAGATGAAGCTTCCCACGTAATTGAGAACCATACTTAAAATTACTTAAATAATTACTCACTAAGATCTTGCAGAGTATATTCTTGTGAACATAACATACTGCCCCTCACCTACAAACTATATCCAAGTTTAGATTATTATTTACTTCTCAGCTAAAGTCCATTAATCTTCTCCATACACCAAGCTATGGTTTTTCAAGCATTCCTTCAGATAGTGGTGTCAATACATTCCCCTCAGCATGTGAAACAGAATTCAGTTCCCTTTCCTGTCAAAGAACATTTAAGCGCTGCGTCTTTCACCTCTCATGAGCAGGCTGGTGAGAGCTCTGTGAAACATGGGTAGGCTGCAGTTCCACTTTATGTTGAATAAAAACCAATTCACTGAGAAAACCTAGTCTTTTGGCTAGTGGTGAGGGGAGCCACCTGCACACATCCTAAATCCAGACCCCATTAGTAGATGCCTACAAACAGACTAGGTCTACCTCACAAGTAATATTACTAAATTGCAATAAAAACAACTGTCACAGACTTCTACACAGAACAGCAGCAGGCACTTATGACCTAAATAATCACATTCCCCACCTGAACAGCAGAAATCACTCTGCGCTAGCAAAAATCACTCTGCACTACATCTGATAGATACAGAAAAATGACCCAATAGTTATTCAGGTATTGCTTTTCTTGTACATAAGCACAATCACCACGACAACATAAAATATTCAGTAACAAATATTTTACAGTTGCTAGCTAACATAAAACACACAGAACAATAATTACCCCATCACAGCTTCAAAGACATTCACTGTACGCACTTCTTGTGTATCTGTATGTGAATGTGTGTGTGTGTATATATATATATATATCTCCATGTCAGTATGAAAACCTAAGCTTCCAAAACAGCGAAGGTGAACATTACTTCTAAACTAGAAACCATGGCTGACTTTAGCACAAAGAAGTGACTAGTCCTCCACAAGTTTTAAACACTGGAATAAAGACGACCACCACGATCTGCTGTTATCAAAGGTACTTTCCCTGACCAAGCAACTTCGAAAAGAGACTTACTGAGACTTGAAAGAAGAAAAGATTGAGATATATGACAGAAGACTTAGAGAAAGGCAGGAAATTAAGAAAATTAAGGCTAAAATAAGTCATAAGACAACAATGGACGCAGTCACATCCAACAATGGATGTGTCATGACATGAATATTCTTTGGTTTTCCAACCTGAAGCAACTGTGATAAATTGTGAAGAGATGGCTTATGCGTGCAGCTAAAAACAATTCAGAAGAGATTTTGTACATCTTTTCCAGGTTTGTAGAATCTATATATTTTTTGTAATTGGTGCCTGCCACTCTGCAATACTCTCTTAGAAGCCAAAACTTCATACTATTTTTGAAGTACATCAAAATAGAAACACCTTAAGAAGTGCAGAATTGTAATACTGCATATAAGAATTCTAAAACATTTGAATAATTATTAATTTTAATTATTCATTTATAAAATTATTGAAATTATTAAATTTGAATACTCCTAGAATATAAAGAACTGCTCTGATGTTTAATGAATTACTACCCAAGATTCTAAATAATAATGAACTGAAACAGAAAATATCCTCCAAAAGAAAACCAAAACTCATAATGCTGAAAGTTGAACCTCTTGCTAATATAAATTCATTGTTCTTCAGACAAGGCTAAAATATAGTCTGTTATCAATCCAAACTATCTGGCAATACAGGTGGTGGGTCTGGTCAGCTACTCAATCTGCTTTCCCATATTTCACATATTGGAGCTGATGAACATGTTAAAGAAAACAAAACCAAAGCAAACCACACAAGCCAATCTTGAACATCACAGTGAGCAATGGAACGTAAGCCTAATAATGCTTGTTACACACTAAGATGCTGAAGTTTTCTATTTTGAGAGGAGAGGCTATGTGACAGTGAGATCAATGCTCCTGACCAGAACCACTCTAGTCTAAATACTGTATCTGAAGTAGTATCACAACAAGCATACCATTAAGCCTCCTCTGAATTGCTTCTTCCTCCAAAGTGATGATGTACATCTGCTCATCTAGGTCTTCAAGGATCTGTATTAGTAAACAGAAACATGCACTGACTATCAGAGTCACTTGTTTAGAAAAAACTGCAGTCAACTAGTCAGATTCATTTTGTTCTAGTAACCTGTATTTTAAATATACAGCCTACAACTTTGCAATACTGATACAAATAAGAACCCCACAAAAGATTATTCCATTCTATAACAGATCTATTTCTTTATGGTTAGCAAACTTTTTGTTAAGTTTTCATTTCAGGTTAAAGCTCTTATGCTCACTTTGAATCTAAAGAGACTTAAGGAACAGGGGAACGGACAGTACATCTGACCTTCCCCTGACATATTCAAATCATATCAACCTTCACACTCAATTTGATTTAAACAAAAATACCTACAGATTTTGAAAAAGTGTATTTTAAAAAGTGACTTTTCACATAAGCCAGTATTTCAAGCAAATATTAATTTCTACTGGAAGCTAAAACAAAATAAATTAAGTCTGTCTACCTTACTATCAGGTGCTTTGAGTTTAAAGCTTACAGATAGCCAAACAATATGTATTTTCTTTGTATTTTCAGGGTTGACTGACTAATGAAAAGGAATGCAAGACCTAAGTGCATCCAAATTTTAGCAAATACAAACTAAAAAACATGACAGCAAAGTCACTAGAGCACTTGTACATGATGCAAATTTCTCCTTTCGCTCACAACATTCAGTACAAGAGCTCAATCTGTGTATAAGATCTGAGATGCTAACTACCTCCATTTTTCACCCATCCAAATGTATGCCCAGGTACCCTTCTTGTTATCCAGCCTTAGCTTTGTATCCTTTGCTTAGTTTTGTATCATTTGCTTCTGAACTCAGAACAAGCCCACATTTTTCAGGCCTTTACAAAACAGACAGAGGAGGCAACATGGGCAATAAATATTAATACTAGTAGCAGTTATATAAATTGGAAAATCAGAGGAAGCCTATACTACTAAAAACCTTTTTCTGTAGAAAAGAATAGGCTTTTGTGCTCTATGAAAATCTTTAAGCAAATACAGAAATACTGACTACAGAAACTCTGACGAACTGAATTATAAAGAAGCACAAGCATTCAAAAAGGAAGTACCCTAATGCCATTCCACCTTCTAACAGAGAGCAAATGAGGACAGATTTGTGTAACACTTACTGTTGGCTTCACCAGCAACTGACCCATTACTGTAAACATCCGTGAAAGTCCCACTGGGGTGCATACTGCAGAGGAAAAAAGATCATTGTAAACAGCGATTTGTAAGTCAAGGACCAATTTTTATTTGAACGTTCAAAGCACTATTTCACACATAACCAAGCACGGTTCTGAAGAGAACTGCAGGAGCTTCAAGCTCCAATATGAACTTTACAACACACTGTTATCATACAAATTTTGAACAAGACAATCATCTCTCCCCTTCGAGAGCATAAGTGTGTGTTTTTTTTCTTTTTGTAAACAAGGAACATCATCTAATCAGATATCTTGAACTTGCTCAAGTAATTATTTATTCAAAGCATGTGGCACCAGAGGCTATGTCTACAGCAGTAAATTCAGCAGTGCCAGGATACATTCCTGGGCATTAAGATTTGCTTGCCTATACCAGTAAATTGCTAGAACTATCCACGGCATGATATGCTCTGGGCCAGTTAGCATTTTCCTGAACAATTCTTGGGTGCAGTCCTAGAGTTCCTGCAGTCTAGGAACCATTATCAGGAAGCAATACCCACAGAGCCACCTACTGCATACTGCAATATCATGGACAGAAAGACACTAGTTGGCCAAAGCACTGGAGACCATTGCGGACCCATTTAATCTATTAGCACAGGTGTAGCTGTGAGGTCAAGAGATCATGACGCTGCTTTGCTATCAAAGTTGTACTGCAATTTCAGTTGATAGTAGGCTCAGCCACCAGATTTTAAGCTATTTTTCTTTAAAATAACAACAGGCCCTTTTTGATCGTAGCCTGTGATTGTTTCCAGGTACAGTGCACGTGTGCTTGTTAGGAGAAAGGCTCAAACCATGATAACAGAAAATTAGTCATAAAAATCAACAGTTTAGGGAGAACAGCCTTCAAATACTGAAGTGTGAAGGAGCTAGAATGAGTTTGTAATAGTATGGATGAGAATATATATTTATAGCTTCCATTACAACAGAACAGTTGCCAAATACAGAGAAGCAGACAAGATTTCATAGGGAGGATTAAATTTATTTTTAACTGGTGTTTCGCTATGGCTACTATGTATTACAGGAAAAAAACAAAAGGCTAAGTTAAGCTAGTCTTCATTCACAACAAAGGAAACCTGCAGGAAAAGGAAAAAAGAGAATGGAAGTGATGCTCCAAATCACCACAGCAATACTCTTACACTGCTTCAGCAACTAAGCCAGCTGAAGACATAATGAAGCTTTACCCCAGCCATCTACCACCTTCCTACTGCTGTATGATGCCTTTTCAGCTAAACAGACGCAGCAGCTTGGAGCATGTTTACTTCAGTGATTTGCTTGTACAAGTTAGAAATAATTCTTCCAAAAATTAGTATTTAATCCCAATTATTTTGGTGAACTGGCTTACAACAGCCCCAGAACACACCCTGTGTTTTCAGCTCTGCTGAAACAAACTGTGAGACAGAGATAGAAAGTCTGTAAGCAAACTGCCCCATTAAAACCGTTCAGCAACTGCTGTGACTCACTCTTGAACAGCCTACATGAGACATTCAGAATCACTTTTTTTTTTCTTTAACCCACTCCCCCTCCCCCTAAATAATTAAACTTGATTTAAGAATCTCCACATAGAGAGAACCTAAGGAGACTCACTAAAGTCTCTATGAGCAACACCTTTCACAAACAAACCTGCTTAGTCTCAAGGATGTTTTGAACTATCATTCCCCACAATGACAACCCTGTGCTCACTGTAAATCTATCAAGCCTAGAGAACAAATGAAATCAGGATAATCTAGAAAGGGAGATGTTCTGTCCTCCTCACAGCAATTTTCTAAAAATTACCTGGGGAGGGCAAATGGGGACTGAAATTTTAAGTGGGATTTGGAGGCTTCCATCATTTATCTTATTCCCCTAAACAAGGAATCATAGAATCAGCGAGGTTGGAAAAGACCTTCAAGGTCATCAAGTCCAACCACCACCTCAGGACTGCCAAGCCCACCACTAAACCACGCCACTAAGGCCCTCATCTACATGTTTTTTTGAACATGGATGACTGAACCCTTGCTAGGACCAGTTGGTATAAGATTGGGTTTTTTACTGCATTTGCTTAATATTCAAATGTATAACTAACCTCCAGATAGCTTTCGTAATTACAAAATAGGTAACTGCACTGTTCCAACTTCTGTCTATACAAGAACATTTTCAATTAAATAAGGAAGAAGGGTAGTTTACTTAATATAGGACAAATTAAGTGTTCCAAAATAACTTTCTCTCTGTGCTACTAGCCTCCTCCAGATATTTCATTTAAAAACTGTGCTTTTCTTTGCAGAACAGAGTCCCCATTATTCAAATACCTTTAAAAAATTAAAAGTTGAAATTATTTTGGGTGAGGTATGAAGTTCCTCAAAACCTGAATATGTAAGGCAGCATTTGTTCAAACATCAGAACC
>WTXV02019574.1:0-12307 GCA_009823435.2 Nymphicus hollandicus
CCCATGGCAGGGGGGTTGGAACTTGATGATCTTAAGGTCCTTTCCAACCCTAACTATTCTATGATTCTATGATTCTACTACACTCATACCGCTGCCTGGTACCAAAAGTAACAGACTACTACAAAGCACAGAGGCCTGCATCCTTTGGTGGTTGTTTCAGAAACTGGTGGCATATCCAGACTAGGTCTGGACAAAGTACTTCGGTATGGTAGATGTTAAGCAATAGTGCAGAGATAAGACATTAGGCAAGATGCCAGTTCACTGAAATAACTGTTCTATAGGAAGAAGACCTTGCCAAAGGAAACAATTACCTTTTTTGTAGCAGCAAAAGCTCTTCAACATTCTGGTTAATCTGTCTCTGTGACAGCTGCAGTTGTTAAAGGGTCTAAGTGGCACTCTGGTAGGTAATGTATTTTAAAATCCATACAAAATTAGAAAAGTATAACTTCAAGAATTTATGAATTAAATATGAAGGCACTTTTTGGCAGTCAAGTATGTATATATATTTGCTGCCTGAGGACAGGAAGTTACTTAAAAGTACAACTGAGAGAGCTTAACAGTGACTCTAATTTATTATGAATGGACCAAAGTAATTAAAAATATATGTTAGAGTTCTAAGAAACTGATGGTAAATGAATGGATCTTCAAGGGTCTGGTTCTTTGTGAAGTAATTTTTCTCATGTGCATTTTTCACTGATTTAGTCACCTAATTTAAGGCAGTCCAAAATACGAAGTAAGAGTAAGCACTCAGAAAATAATGCAGCAGCTGTATCCATACTGGTCAAATATCTCCAGTAATTGCCTGCGACTGATCTAGTTTTCATTAATTTCACAATACTAAGGCTGGTATATTCTTTAAATAATTAGTTATCTGATGAGCAGGTGCAAAGAATAGTATCATTAAAAATTAATGCTTTAAAAAGATTGTGGGTTTAAAACAAACATTTTAAGAAAAGATAATTGCACAATAACTGTAACTGAAAGGGTGTGAAATTTAACCATAGTCTTGATGTACTCAGCAATATAAAACCCATCTCTAAGAAGCTAAAACCTGCTGTAGTCAAACAGTAACACTGTTCAAGCGCCATCTGAAGACTGAGATTGCCACTTTGAGTAGAAGAGTATTTGTTATCTACGTCCTAGAAACCCAGACTGTCTGTTTGCCACACGTGTACAGGATGCACAACAGGCTGTTTTGTAATAGGTGTAGACACAGAGCCGGGCCTGAACCACCACATTGCAATTGTAGTATTTATCTTTGCAGTTCTCATCTGTGGAGAAAAAGGAAGAGATAAGAAACTAAAAAAAGCAGTATTAGAGCAACAAACAACCAACCCCCTATTTTTTACCATGTGAAATCCCTTGCACCTATATTTAAACATCCATTGTCAGGTTAAAGTAGACTACCAAAGCAAATTAGTTAGATTACTCAAGATTTTCTACACTTAATATAAAGATGCATAAAACTGTGGAAAAAAAGCACCTATTCCTATTTATTCGTTTGTGTGTGTGTGTGTGGCTGGTTTTTGGTATACCTTTTTTAATATAGTTATCTTAAATTATTAACTTAATTCTTAACTGAAGATTGTTGTAGAATTTCTAAGCACTTGCATCTTCCTTACCCTAGTCATCCTTGTTACTATTAAAATCAAATCTGTATGAGTTGATTGACTAATTCCAAAGGCAAATTTTATGTAGGTGTGCATTTACCTTACATAAAAGAAAATGGCTTAATTGCCCTTACAAAATATACTGTTACAAAATACAGCATATCATACACAATCCTTTTTCTGTTTTAAAGACTCTGCCAAGAGAAACCTTTGAGAATGCAAGAAGGCTGCATAAAAACACCCTCTGTTTTCACAGAAGCAGATTTCTCACACTCTCAGCAACTTCCAATGTAAGCCAGTTTCTCACATGTTACAAGAAAAAAGTTTTTAATTGGAAATTAAAGCCTGCTTTTACACTATAGAAAAGAGCTGTATTTTATGCAAAAATAAAGCCCTGAACTTGAAGAAAATACACTCCAACACCTCTGCAAGACTATTAAATAGTTTCTCCACTAGATGGAGATCCATATTTAAACCAGAAGCTTCCTCTTCCTTACCTATTTCAGGGATACAATCTTGTGTGTTACATGGTTCTTTTTCTTCAGGTTTAAGCTGTGGATCACACCGAGTACTGGCTGTCATGTCATCTGACAGACATCGTACCTCTCGAACCCGAAATCCTCCTTCACAGGATTTGGAACACTGAAATACAAAAGCTGAAGTTCACAAAGGCCATATGAGATGTGCAAATTCAGAAAGAAAAAACTGGGAACCTTGAAGCCAGACCCAGGTATCCCTGTAGCCTTTTATCAACTTCACCACTTCTGGTGGTCTAGGGGTTTTTTTTTCCTAACTATGTAGCCCTTAACATACAGATGCAATTTTGTTAAAGGTTCAAAAACATTTATGACCTGGGGGGGCAACAACCAGGCCAGTAAATGTGATAAGACACTGAGCAACTGAAAGCATGCTAGAGTATTCCCTTTCTGAATTACTTAGCTACTTGCTTCTCTTATTAGCCTTGTTCTGCTCCGGTTATTTATACACATGTCTCAAATCTACTTTTTCCACAGTGTTCACATTTCTTACTTCTTGAGAACTTGCTGAACTGAACTTTACTACTTGCTGTAGTACCCTCCGCTGCCCTTTTGCCTCCATTTATATAGAATCAGGAATAATCTTAATTGCCTTTTTTCTAGCACTTGATTATTTTTCACTTCTTGCAGCACAACAATTTTACTGAGCATTATGGGTTTATTTGAATTCCTAAAGAAAATATTTCTGTGCTTCTGAAGCCAGAGACTTTTGTACTTGCTTGACTTGGTATTTTTAAAGCCAATTATTACACATTTCTGCCCATACTGAAACAAATCCCTTGTTGATTTCAAGACTTTTGCCGGATTGAGGTCTTTAAGATTTGGCTCACTGTCCTGTTTGACCTAAATGCTCACAAACTCCATTAAATCTGGGTCATTTATAGTGATTAAAACCTTAATAGGTCCAAACTAGTAAGAATGTTTTCTTTCTGACCTTTTTGGCATAATTATTTAGTTTCCTAACATTGCAAAAACAACTAATTCACTATCATAAAATCAGTTAGTGTACCAAACTAACTAAAATACTCTCAATAATATATCCTTTAATTGCTCTTTCATCTTTAAGTACAACCTTTCTCCACTTTAGAAAAGACTTAGACCTGTGGTGGCAGTAACTGAATGCTTGCAGGTTTTTGTATAATTACTCCTTACATGCCTGTATAGAATATTGTAATTATCCCACATCCAGCAATAAGAACTACAGCTCAGGTTTGTAGAGATCTTAAGCAGTTAAAATAGAACCAAGACAGAATTTAGATGTTTCATACAAAACACTATACACAAACCCCAGCACTTTGTGTCAGCCAGTCATTTAATCTCCATGACTGAGAGACCACGCCATTTATCCTAGGTCATATGAAAAGTCTGTGGAAGATACGAACTGGACAGTTTCAAAACCTAATACAGAGGCTTTGAACCAGCCGTTCTGCTGGTTTTCACACCATTTTTCATTCTAAGATGACAATGGACTTCCTGATTTTCATTTAAGAGAAAAAAGTTGATTTTTTTTGGGGTAAAATTCCAATAAGCTTTGTCAGGTATAGGAAATGATAGGATGATAGATGAAACCAAAGGATTTTGTGGCACTTGCAAACGTAGCTGGTCCACTTCCAGGGGAAACTGGAGATACATAAGGCTTTACAGTAAGTTTTCTCTCAGTTAAGTTTTAAGTAGTACAGTGAAGAGTTTACAGCAAAATATTATGGTAAAACTGACTTTAAAAACTGAATACATACCTCATTCTTTTATTAAATGTTCTTTAATTTTAATGAAACTAGAGGTCTAAAAAGAACTTCTTAGTGCACTACAGTCTAATTAAGGAGCAAACCAACTTTATAAAACAGGAAGATTCTTGGAAGAAGAGTTCAGTGATGAAAAGATCAGTCTCTCCTTGTAGTCAAGGTATTTTCTAACTTTCTTAAGCTTCACTGGTTGTTAAAGAGTATGCTTTCTTTCTAGTATCCATCCTGTGCAAGATTAAGGCAATTCCATGATCAACAGTTTTATCCAAATGGCATTCCCTTTTAATATACATGGAAAAAGATGTATCAAACAAAACTAGATTTAGAAAAGCATGACAGACTTACTGTGCTCCATTCTGTATTAAACCACTTAGATCCACATGGTTTGAGGTAGCAGGATTGCTGGCTGGGAGGTTTTTCCAAATATGAACATTCATTGGGGTTCAAAACATCAAAAGTACCTTCCGTTTTCCTAACACAAACGACTTCTCTCTGTTGAGTTCCACTGCCACATTCTGTAGAGCACTGTATCAGAGAAGGAAAAAAAGTGGTTGCATTTGTTATTCTACTTACATCCTCCAACTTGTTTCCAAAGTAATGTGTTTCTCCACATTATTTGTTTCTGAAATAAAACAACACACACACATACACTTGTATTTTAAATTAATATTCCAACAGGAAAATTTGTAAAGTTTTGTTCATTCCCCGTTCTTGGGCACATACCTAGACACTAACATCCAAAATCCATTTCCTTATTATATGTTTTTTCCTCAGTAAAATGGACTTAACTGTATCTTTCCTTCCATCACTGGCATATATATGACTTGAATAGAAAGGGAAAGGGTAAAGTATTCCTTAAGTTCCTGCGGTAGGGTTTTTATCCCTCAGAACCAGAAGAGTAGCCTAGATAAACCTTGGATTATTACTATTATTTGTATGTAGTACTAACACAGTAGCCAGCAGTGCCAGTTAGGAACCAGGACAAACAAATATGAAGGATATAGTAATGACTAAATTCATCAAGTGATTCCTGACCGGAGGTGTCAGGTATTACTTATTTAATTTTTCATTGTTGCAGTGGTTAAAACTGTACTTCCGTGGATTTTTATTCCACATGGTACCATGGACTCAAAACACAGCTCTAATTATTTTTATGAAGAAGACACAAAACTCTAAGTGTACTTTTGGAAAAACCTGTAAGTGTAGTTTTACCTGTAGCTACCAGAAGAAACTGGTATTTATTTTTTCTAACAGAAAGAGAAGCATAACTTACTTTTTCCATAAACACTGTTACTGCTTCTTGCTGAAGCAGGATTAAATGCACTGCGCTGAGGGTTAGAGGGTTAGAAGGCTGCAGCACAGTTTTGCAGCTTTACAAATCCCCACATTCTGTGTGGTTTTCAGAAAATGCCTTGATCTGCCAGGGTGCTCCTTGCATATTTGCAAGTATCTATGTGTTGCAGTGTTGGTTGCACTTCTGAAAAGCAAGCTTGACTCAGGTGGACTCTTATTGCCCATTTAAAGGTTAAATACATAATACTGTTCCTGGCACTTGTAAAAAGGTTTTTAGAAGATGATTTCAGCAACATATTGGTTTCTATGTTGTATAAAGGACTAGGATTTTTAAGGGCTTTTTCTAGCCTAAACTAATCAAATGTTATTAAAAGTGGGGATTTTGTTTATATTTTGGTTGGAACTTATGACTTCTTTAACAGCTACCCACAAAAACCTTGAGCTGAGTGAAAAACCTTGAGATGAACACACCAAATAAATTCTACAGGACATAATGTAACTGCACTTCCTTTAACACTGAACAACTCTTTTAATGTTTTAATGTCACTGCACTCTTTTAATAGTTCCTTCAAAATACAGTATCTTAACTTTAAGCCTTAGCTCTAGAGGAGCACGATATGGAAGGTTATCCACCAATGCTCCCTCCTCCTCTGGTCTACTGACTGACTGCTGTCATTGTGGTAGTTAGAAGTCAGGGTTTGGCTGGTAGAATAGAAGTTTTCAGATACTTGTTTCAGGTAACATACAGCAAAGACTTTGTACCCTTGCTATGCATCAAACAATTCAATCTCATGCAAAGAAAGGTAAGTCAGCTTAAAAAAAGAGGCTATTGTAGAGGACAGTTTGTTCAGTTCTGGGCCACTCACTACAAGAAAGACATGGAGGTGCTGGAATAAGTCTTACAAGGAACACCTGAAGGAACTGGGGGAGAGTTTAGTCTGGAGAAGACTCAGGAGGGACCTTATCGCTCTCTACAGCTGCCTGAAAGGAGGCTGTAATGAGGTGGGGGTTGGTCTCTTCTCCCACATAACAAGCAATAGGATAAGAAGAAACAGCCTCAAGCTGCGCCAGAGGAGGTTTAGACTGGAGATTAGGAAAAGTCTCTTCACAGAGAGGGTGCTCAGGCATTGGAACAGGCTGCCCAGGGCAGTGTGGAGTCACCATCCCTGGAAGTGTCCAAAAACTGTGCAGATGAGGCCCTTAGTGAGATAGTTTAGTGGTGGACTTTGCAGTCCTGGGGTAATGGTTGGACTTCATGATCTTAAAAGTCTTTTCCAACCTGTTGATTCTATGACAGAAACTTTCCTATTTGGAACAGAATGTGAGGGCTACTATGACCTTATTGAGTGCTTCTCTCTATGGTAGAAAGAAAACATACAAAGTTCCTATTCACCTACATTGAATGCTGTAAGTAAAAAGGCCCAGATTTTATCTGTTATTAGAACTGCAGGTACGTATGTTTTAATTCTGTATTTGTTATTACTTTTATACAAGTAATTATCACTTACACTTGAAAGCATTAGCACTGTAGTATCCCTGTAATCTCTATCTCAGCTGCACCAGTTTAATTTCCAATTCCTTATTACCTGGAAGGATCTTGGAGCATGAAATGCAGTGAGTTAACAGCACAGCTGAGAGACTTTTCCCTGACATCTTCTTTCAGAAGCCTTTGCTCCTGACAGCAGAAATAGTCCTTCTCATTCTAAATGAACATTAGATGTGGATCAAGGGAAGAATTTACCTTGAGAAAAGAGCATCAGGATACTGGCACTAACCAAATTTTGTTCTCTTTACCTATTATTATGAATTTCAGTACACCAATACTGAAGGTAACTTTTGGTTTGGCCATTGCTTTTTGTCTTATTTAAATTTTGGAAGTTTTCTAGATTGATCAATAGATAGATAGATAGATAGATAGCCCTGCAGGTATGCATGATCACAAAGGCTCTACTTTGAAAAGTGCAAATCTCTTGCTCTAGTGTTCACCTGAATATGCTAAGCAGCTTTCTGTTACCTTTCATTTTATAAATACACCGGGTCAGTAGATGAGAAATAAAAATGAAGATACAGAGGAAGAGAAGAACAAAATCTTATTTTCATCAAAGAAAAAACACAGGAGGTGCTGAGAAGTATTGAATATTAACTCAGAAAAATACAGAAAAGAAATACATGAATATTCCAGAGGTGTAGAAATACACACACATCTTCACTGCACAGAAGCATTTTTAAATTGAGATACCAGCAGAAAACAAACCTATGTTAAAGCTCACCTGTGTCCAGCCCCCAGCAAACCACTCCACTTTACCAGCACAGGGTCCATTATTACAGGGAGTTGTTTCAGAAGGTCTGTTATTGCCACAGCCTTCCAGAGGCAAACTGCTGACGTGGTTTGTCATGCAAACCACTGAACGCGTACGGACTCCATCACCACATTCTGCAGAACACTGGGGGGCAAAAGACAGAACACGTTCACTACTGCATCCTCCACGCTGCACAATGAAATGAGAAGCAGCAATCACAAAAAGTAACTTAATTTATGCAAAGTCAATTATTTCTACTTTTATGTGAGCTGTAGCAAATTATCTTACAGTTTCATGCTTCTGAATACACTACAAATAGTACCTGTCCTTTACAGTCACAAATGAAAGAAACTAAAGGATTAGGAAAGGAAGAAATCAATTGTTTTGAGCTTTTTATTAGCTTTCTTAATTTTCCTTCCTTCTTCCTGTCTGTAAATTCTTTCAGTTTTCATTTTATTCATCTTTTCGCATACTGATTAATAGATATGAGAAGGAATAATTTCAGTAAGCAACTTTTCAGACAGCAGTCATATTTCTAGGAGTTTCTCTTCTGACCATTCAAGCTGTAATCTAGGTGAACTCTTACAGTGGTTAAAAGGATGAGGCTAAGAAGACTGGGGTCTATGTCACTGCATAGTGCATCCTGGGTCTTTTCCATGTAATGAGTTTACAGAGTATGAGAGCTCATAAAAGTAGAAAAATATGACATTTTTTGACAGGTGGTTTCAAAAGACTGGGGTAAATCCTCAGCAAATAACTGTTACTACCACAAATTATTGCACAACCAGTTTCAAATGTAAGTTGTTAATCATTTTTAGCAGAAGAGTTGGCTGTAGAAGCTTATGTGAATTCAGTGTTGCTTTCTAATGATATGATTTCCCAGTAACTAACATTCACCATCTCAACTTTCCACTGTTTAATTCTGAAAGCTGTTAATAAATAATGATATGCAGGTTCTAATGTCACACACTTGGAGATACTAAGCATGTCATCCATAAATCATGCAGGATAAATTCCATTTGTCATCCATCTACTTCAGTGGGAAAGTATCCGATATTCTACAGTTCTGGGCAGCATCAAACTATCAACATTTGAGAAACAGAAACATGCCAGGGAAAAAATTATTTATTGTATTAGACTGGGGTTTTGTTGCTTAATTATTTCTTAATATTCCCTTTTTCTTTTAAAATGCATTTAGCATTTCATGTCCAGACCATTAAAATAAAGAAAAACCCATGTGCACCTTACTGAAAGATATGTATATAATTAAATTTAATCAATTAGGATTATGTTACACATGTAAAGAAAACAACCCGTAAGTATGAAGTCTATGGGAGAAAAAGATGCATTTCATCGACATTTCAGATTTTATTTCTAACATACCATGTAATTAGTTAAAAGAAACTGTGTATTACTTTTGCAATGGAAAGTACATTCCTTGTGAATGAATGTAACTCTAATGGAACATTTTTTAAGATTTTATTGAATAAAAGTAAGAATTATTCCAAGAACTGGTAACAAATCACAGCTTGATTTGGCTCCCATCGGTAACAATGTAAGGGTTCACATCCAGTAGTTCAACTACAGAACAGCAGATGCCATGACAGCACCACTATTAATAAGGGGATAACCAATGCAGTCATTCATCTTCTCAAGATAGAGAGACCAGTGACTGAATGTACAATTTCTTGCAAACTACTCTTTATTCACTCGCACTGAAGAACATTGGTTGTGTGAAACATGTTGTCATGTTATAGTTACTCCACAGATACTGTATTGAAAAACATTTTTCCTATCAGTGAGTTGGTTGCTTTCCCAAGAAGTTCAAATAGAAGGGAAAAGCTGTACTGAAACGGAATCTCCAGAAAACTAAGGAAGTGACTCAACTTTTGACAAGTTATTCTTTTAACAAACAAAATATAAATCTACCTTCTCAGCAGACCAGATTCGATGGCTAAGGAGGTCTTTTCCAAGTAAACTGGCAAAATCTTGAAAATACAAGAATGATGTCAATTGTGCCAGTAGTGAGCACTTTCCTCGATGTGAAAACTAAAACTAAACAAAACCCATTTCAAACAGCCCACTCCTAGATAAAGTGACTGTTTAACTGAGCCCCATACAATTGCTACCTTTCAAACCCACTGTACAAAAATACATTTCGTGGCTGTTCATATCTTATCTTTGGCAAGTACATTCCATTACATTATGCACAGAGAACTATGCATGTACTCTGCAAATACTTTTCTTATTTCTAAGTTATTTTCAGTTGACAATCTAATTTGCTTTTCTACTTTGCAAACCAGAGCTAAGAACAAGTTTAGCCTATAAAGTCATCCAGAAAATCTCCACAGTCTTATGTTTTAAATGATTATGCATGAATTAGGCTTCCATATCAAATAACAAAGGAAATACCAAATGGGAAGGTATAGGGTTGTCCCACCCTCTGGTGCAAGATTTTACTACAGATTAACTACCCTCAAAGGATTTGCAAAGCAAACTTAAACCTGAATGTTTCTGCATTAAGTATTTGGGTTTTCATGGGGATTTTTCCTTTCAGTAAAAATCTCCCATGTGAAAGCCATGATTTCCAAAGCCCAAGGCAGGGAGTAGGGAGCCTTTGGATAATGAATCCTCTCCCTTTGGTTTTCACAATCGACACACCCCTACATTCAATTTTGTGCCATTGATTTGTTGCATTAATACAGAGTAAATGCTATATCCTAACATTGCACCACATGAGGAACTTTTGCAAGCTGCAACCTCTCTATTCTGGTCCTATTATTAAAGATATTCTGTTTCACTGTCTTATTTTAATTGGCAGAAATTCTTCAGAAACCCTAGTCTGTGGAACACCCTCCCTAGTTTTAAGGAGTCTGCCATTTCTCCTCTTCCTGAGGTCCTTTCCTCATGAGTTCAGTTCCAGAAGATTTCCATTCCCATTAAAAACTAAAAATAATTAAAAAATCCCAAACCCAACAACTAATGCAGTGCTCCGAAAGTTGTCAGAAACCAACTTGAACAGCAGTCCGCAAAATAAGGCTAGTTCCTGCAAATCTGGAAAACTCCAAGTGGAAACCTGAATTTTTGTCACAGCCACAGGGCATGGCAGAGCAAAAAAACCCCTTTAACGGTGCCAGTTCCCTTTCACTAATGTGCCAGCCCTACTCATTACCTTCAACTGGGGCAACAGACCGCAGGAAAGAGGCAGCAGGAAATCTACCAGAACTCAAGACCTTTCAGGTCCCAGCATCATTGCTAGCCTTAATTAGATTTTTAAGTAACAACCAGTTGAGTTGAGTTCCAGTAGAACACCCCTATTTGTGCAGGATTTCTGTCTGCCACACTTTAACCTTCATCATCTTCATTATTCCCCACAAGACAATGAAGTTTTCTATGAATCATCCTCCCGAAGTTAAAGTACCACAAAAATAAAAATGAAGATTTATGTTTGAAATATTTATAAAAGTCCTCTGCATTACTTGATCTGCCCTGAGAAAATCCCTTTCAGAAGGGATTTTAGAAGGATTATGTAACCTGTTTTGCCAATAATAAACTAAGAATTGTATTTCAGAAGCTCACTTCTGCTGCAGTTCCAAGACTGGGGCAGATTTTCAAAGGACATAAAACAATTGACAGCAGCGGGAGAGGGGAAGCAGGGTGAGTCAGAAATATCCTTACGTATTATTGTCAAAGCACTTTCTGATATATGGATTTAAATTATTTGCTTTAGAGTGCCTCTATGCATACTACAGGTATGGATCAGGTGCTGGATCAGAAGTCAAACCGCCCTTGTATTTTGTCTAGCAGATCCATGGTATCCTTCCAAGGTGACGAAGGTTTGAAATACGGTCTTACAATTTTTGGACACTTCAGCTGGATGATGACTGCTCCTACATATGCACTGTTCCTTTTTTTATATGTAGTTGGTAACACTGTGCTGTGGTTTAAGCCCAGCCGGTAACTCAGAACCACACAGCCACTCGCTCATTCCCCCTCTTCTTCCTCCCACCCCGCTCCCAGAGGGATGGGGAGGAGAATCAAAAGAATGTAAATCCCACAGGTTGAGATAAGAACAGTCCAGTAACTAAGGTATAACACAAAACCACTACTGCCACCATCAGTAATAATAATGATAAGGGAAATAACAAGAGAGAATATAAAACTAAAAGGAGAAAGGGGAGAAAAAACCAATAAAAACAAGTGATGCACAATACAATTGCTCCACACCCACTGGCCGATACCCAGCCCGACCTGAGCAGTGATCTGGGCCTTCTGGGTAACTCCCCCCAGTTTCTATACTGGGCATGATGTGCTGTGTATGGAATACCCCTTTGGCTAGTTTGGGTCAGGTGTCCTGTCTCTGCTTCCTCTCTGGCAGAGCATGTGGTCGGAGTAAACATTACAAGAGGGTGCTTTTGCCACTCCTTCCCAGTCAGGCTGATTTCAGCCTCCAGTACAGCCAGCTCTTGGGATCCTCCTGTCACTCCAGAAATACAAATGGGCTCCACCCCTTGATAGCTTGATGGCATCAGGGTACACTGTGGCATCAGGGTACACTGTGCACCGGTATCTACTATAGCCTTACATTCCTGTGGGACTGATGTGCCAGGCCATCTGGTCCACACCCAGGACACACTGTAACATTGCCAGTCATGAAGTAAGCTACATATTTATACATAAAGAATGCAAAACTTATATTTCCGTATGATTCCCACAGGAAATCAGTCAAAAATTAATGGAATACCTGCACAAGCTCCATGGTGGGCTCTTTTCCTTTGTGGTTGTTTTTGTTTGGTTTTTTTTTTGGGGGGAGGGGCGTGGGGGTT
>WTXV02019575.1:0-10127 GCA_009823435.2 Nymphicus hollandicus
GGGAG
Organism: Nymphicus hollandicus; assembly: GCA_009823435.2. Taxonomy (NCBI): domain Eukaryota; kingdom Metazoa; phylum Chordata; class Aves; order Psittaciformes; family Cacatuidae; genus Nymphicus; species Nymphicus hollandicus. The sequence goes on from WTXV02019575.1 coordinate 6, forward strand.
GAAGGTGGGGGGGGAGTGAGTGAGCGGCTGCGTGGTTCGGAGTTACCAGCTAGGCTTAAACCACGACATCTACAAATAAAAGGTATCTGACTAGAAAGTTCAATTAATACAAACCTATCTAGAAAGTTATCAAAGAACCTTGCTGTGGAGGCTGTGAAACATATTCCAATCTAATTAGGTTTGTCAGATATTCAAGTTTAAGTCAGCCAATTTGAAAGTATTGTCAAGTGTCCAGGCTAGAAAGCAACTCAGAGCCACGAAAAGCAGGTGGGAGCCAGCATCAAGTAGCTGCAGCATGGTTTACATGCAAGCAGGATGCTCAGATCTACTAACAGTATTGGATCACAAGGCATGGTTGCTTTTCATTTCCTTCCCAATCAGGTGAGAAGGCACATGTGCTATACTGCAGACATTACTCATTTGTCAGGAAACAGTCTTCATGCATCAACAGTTCATCCATTGTAGGGCAGAACTAATGCTGGTTGAGTTTTAGTCCAGGCAGAACTGGTAAACCTAACTTTGCCAGATCTGGGGAGAGATTGCTATTCTCAGGATGTCTCCACAACATGAACAATTATACTAGTTCAGAAACATGTTACTAAAAACCAAAAAAAAACAGTCTTACTGTTATGAAGTTTTCTATGACTTTGAAATGGTGCTGAAGGAACAGGGAAATTAATTCTTTCAATAGGAAATGAAGCATGCACTTATCAATAGTTGATCACTCCATTATAGGAAAGGGAAATTATTTTACTCAAGGAACTAAGGCGCTGTTGTCATGAAAATTTGTGTTTTCGATAACCATTTCACTCATCTAAAAGAAGAGCACTAGACCATGTATCCTGCGTTACTGTGCCCATTGTGTGAAGTAAACGCATCCTCACTGGATGTAAGGCTGTAAATGTAATAAAGGAATAGAAACGGAGAAGAAAATATCTTCAACTTTATAAGCATGAGAGATCCCAGTTTGAATGTTCAAGATAAGGGTTTATGAAGCCTAAAAAGCTAAGTGAGTACAGAAATAATGTGGCATAGCTGCATGAACACCTAAAATAACTTGCAGGAAATGTCCTTAATTACCAGTGCCGAAGAGAGACAGTTGTAAGCCAATGATTCTGGCATTCTTTCATTTCAGTGTAGAAGAACATTTGCTTTTGGTATTTTTTGCCATGATTGTATACTGGATTTGTGGCCACAGAATTTTTTTTTTTTCATGGTAGTAAGACCTGGTTTAGATGTCCAAAGTACTTTTGAACAGTCCTGTTCTCTTCATTCTATGGCAATAAATATATAAGCATATACTTTCATATGCATATACATATACAGATATGTATGCTCATACATACACACATATACTTTTTTAATGGAACACAGATGTTGCATAAAACTTGGAAAGTGTGTTTGTATTATCACAAAGAAAAAAGCTTCTAAGTTGATTGATATCTAGGATATAAAGAAAATAGCAGAACATGCTGTGAGTAGGCACAATGTATCCTTGGACGTATATTTAGGCAAACAGTAAATACGAGAACAGCTTGCAATAATAGCTGTAAGAAAAACTCAATACTTCAAATCCTAAACTTCCTTCACATGTAGCCTTTTAATATGCTCTGTGTATGTGTTGTAACTTTAACCTCCAATAATACATTTTCTACCTATAAAACACATGGAAGTTCAGTACTGGCTTTCCTGATGGAATTGCCTGCATTGTTCCTGACTTTAAATTTTACTGCGAGCCATAATGTATCTGGTGCTTCTCCAGATATGCCAGTCATATAGTTATGTGAATTCTTCCAGTAAATACAACTTCTTCATGTCCTCCGTAAAATGTAAGTTTCTGGATGTGTTGTCTGGATGTGTTGTCTGGATGTGTGGCAGTGCCAATCAACTAATAAGCCCAAAAGAATATATTCCCTTTTCCACAGACTGTTTTTGTCAATACAAGTGTGTGTGTGTTTTCTGACCATTGCAGATTTCAGAAAATCACCAATTATCATGCCAGTAAAGCTGTCCCTGTATGCCAGGCAGCTTTAATGGTATGATTTGAAGACATCTTCTAGTACCTTCTCTGGCATTCATTCAGTTTCTTATCAGAACCTCAAGAATAAACTCTGCCTACTGGAAGGGAGTCTACATTGTTATAGAATATCTACCTGCATGTATCTTGGTGCATATGTCAGTATCTCAGTTTGAGATCCATGTGTATCTTTCTCATCTACTTGTCCATGTACCTCAGTATGTGTACTCACCTTTGCTCTTCTGCAGGTATTACCTACACAGAAAATAAATATTGGGAAGGTATGCACCAAAGGTCAACAAAGTCAGTGAGAGACAGCCCTTAATTTTAATGATATACTTTATGTTATGTATTCATAATTATTATTTATTCACTAATTGGAGACCATTTTCCCTTGTTAAACAGCAAAGAATTCTAGAAAACTGAAATACTGCAGATGATGGAGTTTGTTGATGTTTAGTCAATGAAGTCTTATAAGCCTTTTATGCACCAAAGACTGCTGTTCATGCTGTTCAGGTTTCTTATGACAGCTTACCATTTCATTGATTTACAGAAAATCAGTTTGTCAAGTCATCTATCCATATGCAGCTGTTTATGCAGATTTAATGTATCCCTCCGCACCCTTTTGGGGGGATCTGTATCCTGTATCATCATTATAGATTCCTCACTTGGGCTTATAATATGATATAAAATTATATTTTATGGTTTTCTATCAGTAAGAAATACTGACAAGTTTTTTTTTTTTTTATTTGCATCATTCCATGAAAGATAAAAGGATGATGTCCTTATTCCTCTTTCTTTACATTCACCTCCTTAACATCAAAACACCTGGCCAAAGGAGCTGGAAAAAGAAAGAGTGTAGAAAAGCTTTTAGTTCTTAATGCTTAAAGGGAGTGGATTAAGTGAGTTTTCCCTTGCCACCTCATTATCATCACAACCCCCTTTATACTCTGTCTGTCAGCTACTTACGATGTGTATAGGTTGTCCTATGCTGGAGCCAGTCCTTGTCTTCTAACATACCATTAGGTTTAATTTTATCAGGTGTTTGGGATTTCAGATCTCTAAAACAACTTTTTTTTGAAGAGGTGATAAAACTAATGAATTGCAAATCACCTTGGATAGTTCTGAGATTTTGGTACAGGAAGGATAACACAGTACTCCACAGGAAGTTGAAGCTTTTTGAAAACCACTGTAAAGCTGCTTATTAAGAATAATGTTCCCAGAGAAAACCTAATTGCCTGGAAAAATAGAGTTTACATTCAGTTGCTCTTGGAAATTGCATGAAGAGAGCTATTTCTAACATTACAATGTTTCTATCACGAATGTATACTTCCAGACCCTTAAGGCGTGGCAGGACCTACTGTCCCTGTTCCCTGTCCAGCAGGGATCCCCAAATCCTACACAGGATTACATTTCAGCCCTCTGGGGACATCAGTCCCTGCCTCAGTGATGCTGCAGCAGTCCTGGGCTCCAGCTCCCCACATCCCTGCCCTGCCTGGCCATGGACCCCACTGAGCCAGACCCACTCATGGCCCATATCCCAGCCTAGCCTTGGCCCATCCCTATCCCCAGGGAGGTGCCCAGTGCCCAGGGCTGGGGCTATCCCCATGCCACCTGGTTCCCCTGCTTCAGTCTAGGCTGGTGCAATGGGACCCAGACCTTGTGGCACCTTGACTGAATATTTTCATTGGCTTTAAAATTTGTCTGTCAACTTTTTAAATTAACAACTGAAAAGGCTATGACAGAATTATAGAAAATCAGAGGTAACATGTCCAAGGGGAGAGCAGAAGACATTTCTAATTTTTCTACTGTCACCAGACCTACAAAAACATCTTGGAAAAATGAATATTAAAGCCTAATGTTTCTGCAGGGAGGGGACACTGCAGCAATGGAGGGGGCTCTGCAGAGATCTTTTGGAAGGAAATCAGCTGTTCTGTTGCACAGGAGGTGGTATTAGCCCAGAAATCTTTGCAACGTGTTAACACAAGGCTCTACTGATCCACAGTGTACTGTCTCTATAGGCTACTTTCTGAATTATCTTTTCTTTACAGTGTTTTTCCAGTTCATCTGAGCTTTTCCCTCAGTTATTGAGTGCCATCAATAAAGTTTGGACTGATTGTATTGATGTTTGTCTTAATGAGACTTAGATAGTCCCAGAGTATCTCTTTCTTCTTTTTATTCAGTGACATGGTAATGCCTTCGTGCCTTTGTCATTATTTTGAAAAATATTTAAATCATCTAAGTAGAATACAGAACAATACCATAGCAGATTTGGCATTTTCTGGTTTTGCTCTTCAAGATTTCAATTCAGTTTTTTGTATTTTGTTTGAATTTCACACGACATTTTATTATTAACCAAATGCTTCAGTCTGCTATATTTCTATTTGCAGTTTTTAATTGTGTATGTTCTAGATCAGTCTGAGCATTGTTAAGATTAATCTTTACAAATAAATTTGTTTTATTTTTACTTTTAGCTTCCAATTTTCATTATTTTTTCTTAGAATGAGAGTAGCTCTTGAGTAATTAAGCCTGTCTTTAATCCGTAAGAAACACATAAAATATTCCTAGAACTCATCAAAAACAATACAGAGACACACCTGGCTTTTTAGAGGCCTTCGATTATAGTCATGTGCTCCTCTCCACTTAAAAGCACTTAGACTCATTCACAGCCATAGGTCTCCAAATAGCATGTCATTCTTACAGATCAAACACTGATATTCAAAGGCAAACTAACAAAAGGCAAACATCTTATTAAGGTGACGCACATCTGTCTATGCAGACTTGTACTGTTAATCTCCCTGACATCTCTTGTGTTCCTAGGGCATCAACCACCCCTCAGGCAGAGCTCAAAGGGAGCCTGTGATCAACATTTTTCAGTCAATCTGGCTGCTACAATTTAATTTGCTTCTTCTAAGGACTCCATATGTCTTAGCACTAGCTGTTGGAATTGGGAAAGAAGTGGAAAGTGTAAGCAGGAGGCTTGATGACCAGATTGTTCAACTCCGTCACAAAGAGTGCTTTACAAATGTACGTAACAAAGTCAGTGGTGCTGCAGAGCTCTACAGGAAAAGGACATCTACCTTGAGAGAATAGAACAGTGTTTACGTATGTCTAATGAGCATGTATATGATCGCTCACATGATAGAAGATCATGCTGTTATTCAGTGATCCTGTAGCCTCTGCAGTTTTAACTCTGTGCAATTCAGAGGTGTAAAAATATCTCTTAAAAAGCTCTGATTTGTCTTGCAGAGCAGAAACAAAAAAGAGAGTTCTACAGTCGCCACAACTTCAGGGGAATCAGGAAACTCAAGGTTCACAGGGAAGCTCTAGCCTCTTAGAGAAGACAGCCTCCTCTACAGTGCTAATGGAAAATCCTGTCCAACTGTCAACATCTGTTTCCCCTGACTACAAAAGGGGCTGGGTCACAGTAGTGAACAGTACCTATTTTATTTTCTGTTTCCTCCCTTGTGTGCTGTTTCTTAAAGACAAACAGGTAAGGTAGACTGCTGTAGACAGAGGCAGAGATTGCTTCTCCCAGCCAAACTTGTAAAAGGAAAAGAGCATTCTAGGGATTGTCTAGAGGAGATGCACTCCTTTTACCAAGGGATTTTGTGGGATTTGGAGCTCCTGGAAGTAAAGACATGCCTTCATTAACACAGTGAATTGCTTATAAAACATTTCTATTCCATGTGACATAGTAATTTTGGAATTTTTCTTTTTAAAAGGTTGAATGTTCTATTTATATCTCAATTGGTTCAGTCTTCTTTTTTTTTTTCTTAAGTTTAAAGGACTTGCCTTTTTGTAGGTTTTTTTGGGTTTTTTTTTGGTATGAAAAATCCTAGAAATATCTGCCTCAAAGCTTTGATTGACTAAAAATCCTGTCAAAGTTACCAAGGCAGGAAAGGAGCTGTGACCCTAGTACAAGACTACTGGGAATGAACCTGGCTGATTTTTGCCCTTTTCTTTGAAATGGCACAGAAGGGAACAGCTTGCACTGGATCAGAATCGAAGAATAGGTGCTCCCCACTTCTTAACACATTCCTCCCAGAGAAATTTCCAGAGCACAAAGAACCTTAAAAACAAACCAACCAAACCAAACCAAACCAAACCAAATCAAACCAAAACAAAATCCCATTTTGCACCATTTCTCTTTCATGCCTTTTCTATATTTTGTAATATGTTCCTTGATTTCATCTAATATTGCCCACTAGTCTTGTGCTTCAGAAGCCCCTGCACAGGTCACTTCTTTCTTAAATGTATGAACAGCTATTCAGCATCTCCTGCCTCTGGTGAGCCTATTATGCCAGTGGGCTATTTCTTCTTATGTACCTACATCTTATGCTCTTGGGAAAACTAGATCTAAGGACTGTTTGAAGTCAGTTATCCCTACTGACTTTTGCTCTCACATTGGTGAATGTCCCAGTAGGAGTCTTCACTTTCACTAATGCTTGCTTCTTCTGACTGCCTACATGCTTGCACCTTTTTCTTTTTTGGATCACTGAGAATCATAGATTTTAAAAGAGTATGTATTTTGGAAAATGCGGAAGCATAATAGACTTTCCAGGAGATATCCTAGAAGGTTCCCAGACTGAAAGGTTCTGCCATCTCAAATTTGAGATCTGCCATCTCAAGTTTGACATCTGCCACCTCAAGTTTGAGATCTCAAGAGGCCTGACATGTTAGAGGTACCTGCAGAACTCTAGATGTGTTCATTGAATATATACATAATGAACTGGTAAGTCAAATAATTAATTTAACCATAACTAGATTCTATAATGTCCTTAGGCATTGGGAGTATTTTCTCCAACTGGTACAGGGTCTCTGGGTAATTAATGGAGTTAAAAAAGGAAAAAAAAAAATATACATTTACAAGGAAAAACATGACACAGCTGATTTTTTTTTTTCCCTCGAGACTCTGAACGTGTCTAACCTCCACCTCTTTCACCAATGGAATAAATGAAGAGATAACCAATTTGTAGTCCTACCAAAAAGTAAGTGCAAGTTCTCTTAGGTTTGGTTCTAATGTATATCTCTCCGAAGTGCAGTTTGTTTGTTTGCTTGGTTTTTTTTTAAAAAAAAAAGAAAAGTGCCCAAAGCAAGCAGTTAGACTTAGGTCACTGGGTAGGTTTTGGTTCCTTTTTGTTTCCTTTAGGTTTTCTTAACTGAGCCAAACTGGTTGAATAATTTCACTAAATTGTATTTTCTTAATACCAAATTGTTAAGTAATGTTCTTCCTCACTAATGAGTTTAAAATATAGTATATTTTGCAGTTGAATGTTATAAGCTAACCTCTCCAACCATGTCCCTACATCCTCTATTGTATGTTCAGCAATGACTCCTAACCTTTAAAGTCAGGAAACCATGCAGTGAGTGGAAGTTCCTTCATTCTCTTCAGTCTAAAAAATTTGACTGTAATTCTGGTTGTTACAAGATCTTGGTGTATTATAGACCTGCCTCTAGATTCAGACATGTTGTCATGAGCTTCCTACACTCTCATTTAGGACAGATGACTCTTGTTGGTCAAAGTATTTTTCTAGTCTCACCAAATCAGGATACTGAGACTATGACCAATGCATCACACACACCTCATTAGAGCCTCAAAGAGCCAAAGTACATTGTCTGCAAACAAAGCTGCTTATAACTACCAAACTGTCAAAGTGCCAAAACTCTCTACAGCTTCTGTTAAACCAAGTCTGTCTTTTAGATTTGTCAGAAGTGGCTTATCTGCAAGCAGTCTGTACCTAGAGATCTTACCCACTCAGACAGAAGTAATTATATTTAGTGGAAGGAAAAATGTTTGAAACAGCACTCTTTGTAAGTGCTTTATTTTCATACATTTTAGCTCTCTGATCTTATTGTTTAGTCCTTGAAATCAAACAATGAGAAGCTGAAGAGGCCAAGACAAAACAAATAGGTGATGACAGAATATTAGTGTTCGTCAGTGTACCCAGGTGAGATGGAAAATAAGAAAGTTCTCACTTGAAGAGACAAGTCAAGTCTATGGAATAAAGGGCACTTTTAGAGGCTACTGACACTATCTTTAGAAAGTTGTGTAGATTTGATTCATTATCAGCTTGGAAATGAGAGGAAAAACAAGCTGTCAATGTTTTCCTATTTAATAAACAATGAATGTGCTAGGCATAAATTATATTACTATGAAAAGGGCTGCATAGTTTAGCTTTTTGCTAAAATTTTTGTGACCATAATTTTATATTCAAAAGTTTTGCAATATCTTTTCTCCTGTCTTTCCATCTGTTTGGTTACTCATCCACTATTTTGCTTAGTTTTGCCAAATGTGTCTTGCAGTTATTGCACAATGCCTAATGTAATGTTTTATATACCCATAGAGATAGAGCTCTATCTCTTGCCTTTAAAAGGATGATTTGCTGAAATAAGGGAATCTCCTATTTAGCCATTTGTCTTAGCTTTTTTATTCAAATCCCATTCATATTACACTAATGTGAATCTGAATTTCTGTTGGGGTTCACTACTTTACCCAGGGAAGTGAGATTGTGACTCCTCAAACATAAAGCAGAAATTTAAACTTTAGATGACCTAACTGCTTAGTTCTCAACATACAACTTCAGCATAAAAATCACATCTAAATTGATTTTAAATAAAGATCTTGTGTATATATTGGCTAAATAAAGGTCTTGTGTATATATTGGCAACCTTAAAAAATAAATGTAGTATTTGAATTCTATCAGCTGATGATGCTTGCTATGGCTGTGTGTTACGCAACAAAACACCAAATATGCAGTGCACATATAATTTTCTGATAGTCTGTAACAAAACATTCTTTTTGTGAACTTAAAAAATGTATTGCAAAAATACATCATCATTGACAAGACATTCAGGTCTATCACATGACTTCAAAGACCAGTTTATCTGGAGGATATATTTGACTGTAGGGTAAGGAAGAGCAGATATGGTAAAATAAACAAGCCTTGTCACATTACATTTTCCACAAATTCATCACAGTAATGAAGGCTTGTCTTTCCCATTCTCACACCCAGGAAAAGGTTCAGTTGGAGAGGTAGTTATCAACAGTGAATACCTAAATCAATATATAAATGCATAAACATTTTCTTTTTGATCTGTGTAAGATCAAGGAAGATTTCCCATACCTTCCGTAGCTACTTTCACTGTTAATAAAACTCTCTCTGACTTACTGTTGTGGTTGAAAAAATAAATGTTCAGGACACGATTTCAACTAATAGGCTGAGAAAGTGTTTTATTTCTCTGATAATATAGGTGGGTGATGCTACGCATTTTGTACTTATGCAACAGTAGGTAAACACTACAAAAGTTGGTAAGACACCAAGACACCTTTGCTTTAAGCTGACAGATCTAAGTTTTATGGTCACATGTTTTCCCCTGTTTAAAACAATCTGCAGTAGGACACTAATATGACTTGAACTGTGCTCCTTTTAGTTGTAAAACAGTTTGTATTTTATTTGAAAAGCTAATTTTCAGGGTGCAGTTTAGCCAGAAATGTACTTCAGTTGAACTAATTCTACTCTTGCTCACACTAGTGTTTAACCATTGTAAAAAAAATAGAAGTTAGTATTTTGTTTTTATTTCGATAATGTTTCTATTCATGAGGATCAGTGCATGTTATATCTGCTCAAATCCATTAAATAACCTTACTCCTTATTTTCTGCAAAACCCAATTTAAACATGCTTCTAGTTTTTTAAAAACATCTCTAAGTTCAGATGAGATAGGAACATGTCACAGGATTTACTATATAGGTGGACAATTAATCTAATTTCCCTTTCATGCAAAATACCCATAGAAGTAGCTGGCCCTCATCTTCCAGCCATGAATGCAATCCAAACAAGTGAGAGTCAAATTTAAGGGAGATATTCTGGACTGGAGTGGTTTCGGGGAAATTAAAAAGAGTGTAAGATACTTCCCCAGGTGGGTAAACATGTTCCAAGTTTAACTGGACGCCCCTCCAAGTAAAAGTGAACTGTGGCCTGCACTCCGCTGCCAAAATTGAGAAAAATGCATTGGCAATGTCAATGGTGGCATACCACTTGGCTGCCTTTGACTCCAGTTCATACTGAAGTTCTAGCATGTCCGGTACGGCAGCACTCAATGG
>WTXV02019579.1:0-49445 GCA_009823435.2 Nymphicus hollandicus
GTTTCTCATTGACCAACACCCCCAAGTCCTTCTCTGCAGGGCTGCTCTGAATCTCTTCTCCACCCAACCTGTAGCTGCGCCTGGGATTGCTCCAACACAGGTGTGGGACCTTGCACTTGGCATGGTTAAACTTCATAAGGTTGGCATCAGCCCACCTCGCAATCATGTCAAGGTCCCTCTGGATGGCATTCGTTCCCTCCAGCGTATCAACCGAACCGCACAGCTTGGTGTCATCGGCAAAGTTGCTGAGGGCGCACTCAATCCCACTGTCCATGTCACTGACAAAGATGTTGAACAAGACCAGTCCCAACACCTATCCCATAAATGCTACTCTTTTAACATGAAATTAATGTTCAGACAGGATATCTGAATTATCTGAATTTCTGTTTGCATTTTTATATAAAGTTTAAAATATTAAAAATAAATGACACTTATGTTCTAGTTACTAGAAGAGCCTCACCGATAAGGATTATTTTTCATATTTCCCCCTTTTCTGTAGGAGTTATAACCATGCAATGCTTTAGCTCTGCAACATTTGTAAAATTGCCAACTGTAAATGAAGTATGTTTGTTAGTTGTTATTTGGGTTTTTTTTCCCCAAAGATAAAGATATGGCTGGCATCAAATGGTAAAAAAAATGTTAAAAAAACCCCAAACCAAGAAATACCTCCTGCTTTAACAGAGTAAAATATCTCATGCTTTTTAGTAAGTACAAAATACTATTAACACTGTACTTTCTCAAGGCTTGAGGTGGCTCCTGAACTAATAAAACCAATTTGCTAGAAGAAAGACATCTCAGACCACGCTATTGCAGTGTCTAAACCCATAAGCATTTAAAGCATTTCTTGTTATTTTCTTCCAAACAAAAGCAGGTGTATTCAGTGTTCATACTGGACACAATAAACACAAATGTATCATCATTGCCACCAAAAAAAAAGGTGAACAGTTGAAGAGTGGGAGGAAATCTACCATTGTAGTGGATCAGTCTCACCAGAATAAAATTTGCATTAAAAGGTTGCTATGAAAGGAAAGGACATGACTTTCAGTTTGTTTATCAGCAGTAGCAGTTCTAAACTCAGCACAGATGCGGGTACCTGCACCTGGTATAACTGTATAAGGATTTCTGCCCATAGTTTCCAACATTAGTATTAACAATAAATTCCTTCATTAAGACCTAACAAACATTTCCTTATGACCAGATTAATTTGAGAGGTCGTTTCATTTTAGAAACATTCTTAAAATGGCATGAAATATGATGGCAAGTCATCAGGAATTAAGAAACCTCCAGACCCTTTTGAATCAGTTGATAAAACTACAAAACTGGGTAACTACAAAACTGGTACAAAACTCGCATTTTTTTCTTAAAAAGCAAATGCCAAAAAAGTGGATGAAGACCATCAACACTGGAAAGACCCCAGCAGTGAAACATCTTTCTGAAATGTTTTCAACTGTTATTCACCTGTTTTTTTAGAAAAAGAGACTGAAAAGAGGGTAGAGACATTTATTATTACTGAAATCTTAAGAGTCTATTAATTATTAGTTACAGAAAGAGAGTGATGATAACGCAGTTGTTGTACTCCTCTCCTGATGCTACATATACCCTACAACTGCTCCTCTCTATCCCCTGCCTGATCAGTTTCACTCTAGGTTAGGAGAACGAGGGGGTGACAACAGTGACTTGTGAGCATTTGGAGTCCTTGGCCAGAAGAAGTATGATGCTCATATTTATGATTTGTTCTTCCTCCACTTGAGGTCATTTTTATCTTTGCTAGTATGCTTCTTCACTGGTCTGCAGTTCCAGTTCTACAGCTGAACTTACTACGTATGTTGCCTTTCTAGATGTGTCAGATACTATTTCTTTGTTGTCCCCAAACCCAGTTTTGTCCATCTCTAGGCCTGGATTTCTTTAACTAACCATGGGTAAGACATTTATAGCCATTGGGTCTCCAGTACCAAGCCTATGCCCCCAGCAGTACTCTAATACTAGGTGCATGCTAGGTCTTCACTTCTCCAGGGCATCTACTACCCCATAAGGCCTGCATACCTCCACGCTGCATCACCGTAGCTAGGGTGCAAAGGACCTCATTCTACAAAGAGTAACAGTGATGCAAAACTATCCGTGTAACCCTTAATCACAAAGTTAGCCAGAGACTTCTGGTCCACCGGTGGAATTGCTGCTACAGCTGAGCCAAGGGGAGCAAGGGTGCGGGCAGGGCGGGGGCAGCCAGAGGGACAAGCTGCAGTCCCGAGGCCTTGAGAGCTCGGTTCAGCCCTCACAGCGCACCCCACTGCGGCGGGTGGTACGAGCGGCTCCCGCGGGACACACTCACACCCACCCCCCAACCGCGGCAGCCGGTCGGGACGCGGTCTCCGCCTGCCGCAGCGACGCCAAGGTCGGCGAGAGCCCCAGCCGCGACGATGCTGACACAGGTTCAGCCCGGCGGGATCAGGCCGGAAAACCACCTCCTCTCCCACTCCTTTCGTTTTATTTTTCCTTTAAACAAAGCGCCTCAGTGTCAAGTTTGACGCTCCTGCGCACGCGGGGGAAGGGCGATGCACGTTTCCCACCTGCACGGCCGGCTCTCAGCCCCGCTCCCGTTTAGCGGAGCAACAGGGTCAAGGCGAGACCGGCCCAGCCACACGCGTTACCATTACCAGCACCCACCGCAGGGGCTTGGAGCGAGTCCCCGAGAGGCTGAGGCCCTGCCCCAGCCACTCTCGGGCCCGAATCGGCTCGGCACAACGACCCACACAGCCCCACCGCCGTCCCTCCGAGCTCGCTCCGGCACCTCTCACCCGCGGCGCCCCCCTCCCGGAAACAGCGCTGCAGCAGGAGCGAGCTCCCATTGGTCCCTTCTTGTCACACCTTCCCTCCTCCTCGGTGCTGCGCGGGCGGCGATTGGCTACTAGTCTTTGTCAGTCGGAGAGGGCAAGCTCTGCCGGTACTCGGGCTGCGCACTCGTGAGGCGGGTGCTGCTGCTGGGCGCCGCGGCTGCTGGTGCGGCTGAAGGCGGAGCAGTGATGCCGGCTGCAGGGCGGCGTATGGCAGCGGGAGCCCAGCACAGAGCGGCGTGCGCCCAGGTGGGCGAGGGCGGCGAGCGTGCCCGGTAAGGTCCGAACGCGGGGAGAAAGGATCCTTGCCTCCGTGCGTGGCCGTTACATCTTGGGCTGATGGGGCTGGCAAAGCGGCGGGCGGCGGTACCGGCACAGGCGAAGCGCCGGGCGGGCAGGATGCCCAGGGCGGGAGCTAGCGCTGGGCGGCGGTGGGCCGTGGCGGGCTGGGGTCGCGGGCGGGTGCGGTCGCCCGCCATCCCTTGCCGTGCTTTTCGGCGCGGCGGTCCCGGGCGTTCCCCGTCCCGGTCCCTGGGAAGGACTGGCGGCGCGGTGGGAACTTCGGTGCCGCCGACCGGTTGACGGCGGCCGGCGGTGCGCGCGGGTACCACGGCGGGGGGCGACACTAATCCTCCAGTCGGGTCTGGTGGAGGGGCTGCGGTACTGCTCCTTTCGCTCTTCCGTCACCTCGAGAGGGCTGTTCGGAGCGCGGGGCGGGGGCGCACCGCACGGTGCCGCTGGTGCGGGGTTGCCGGGGAGGTGCGGGGTTGCCGGGGAGGTGCGGGTGGTCGCTGTGAAAGGCAGACGGTGCCGCTTCCCCGCACCCATCCGGCGGCGTGCTGCGGTCCCGCCTTCCGCAGCGGGAGCTGAGGAGGGGAACAGCGGGCGGGACGGCCCCGGCAGCCGCTGCTCTGCGCGGGGAGCGGCCTGATGGCGGTGCAGCCGTCGGCGCTGCGGTGAGCGGCGCGGCGCGGTGGGGCCGTGCGGTCGGCTTCCCTCCGCGGAGGGGTCTTACTCCACCGACCGCGGTCCCGGGCACTCAACTGGGCGATTCACGCGTGCCGGAGCTGATGAAGGTAGTGGTGGTCTTGTGTCCGAAGACCGTACCCTGAAGTTAGAACAGTTCAAAGAAAAGTTACGCTAAAGTAAGCGTAAGGGTGACGGTTGATACATGACCACTGGCTGTTGAGACGAAGGAATTCCAAAGTTGAAATCCCACTTATCCCTGTGCACTCTTTTTCTTTGTTCTTCAACCTGCTGTACTTTCAGTGGTAGAAGAGAATACTGGAAGGCTTTGAAGTGCTGTCAAATCTTGTTCATTTAGAAAAAATAAAGAGCGTTTACATGCTCTTTATAAGCGTTAATGTAAACGTTCAGACTCTTGATTGCATAACGTTTTAAGGAATTGTTAGGATGCTGCCAGACTTTCCGATGATGGACCTGATCCTTCAATTGTGGAAATGGTGAGGAGTTTTGATACTGATTCAGTAGGAAGCAAGGCAGCATCCACAATGAACAGTTGAAAAGAAAGTCGTTTCTGTTATATCTTGATAATTTTGCCATGGTTTGAACATTTTAAACATTAAAAACATTGTCTGCAGAAAAGAGGATTTTGATTCAGTGTTTTGTTCTTTTGTAGCTGTAAGCTTCCGTCCCTACTTTCTAGAAGTGTATTGGTTTGGTTCTCTCTTATTTCAGAGTATTCTGATCTATTAATTAAGTTATAAGGATGCATTCAATCACGTGATGCATAACGTGCTTTCGGAATTTTAAAATCATGTGGTAGATGGCAAGAATGAATAACTAGTGCAAGCACCATTGTTACAAATACATGCTCTGCTTTGGAGAGCTGAAGCCCAGTTTTGCAGCTGAGGGGGAGGCCCTAGTAAGTGTAAAAGACTGGAGGTGTGGAATTTATAACTGATACAGGTTAATATTGTTGCTTCTTGACAGAATGTAAATTGCTAATGAAATTTCAGTTTCTCATATACAACCTGGATAGATCCAGATTCTGGATAGATCCAGCAAATGTAGTATCGGCTAACCACTTTTTCAGAAGCCTCATTTAGTTCACTGGAATCAATGTCTTCAGAGTATTTTAGGCTAATTTAGGGAGCAGTCCTGATCCAAGTACATTGCAGATAGCCATGATGCAATGTCTGAGATATGCTCAGTTGTGCCAGTCTGCCTTAAACCCCACTTGTGTTTTCCTTGTGTGCTTTCTTAGGAAAGAAAACTCTTTTTTTTTTTTTTGTGGTGGTTTTATATCAAAGACCAGTAGAATTTTTGCAGAGATTGCAGGCTGAAAACACCAAGCCTTCCCCCCCCACTCTCCCCTTGAGTGACACCAGGTTTTAAGCTAAAAATCTCGGTTTTGAGTGGGAAAACTGTAGAACCTTCAGCACATGAGTAGTCTGTATTAGTGGTACTTATTTCACTGGGATTGTTCTTCAGAAGGACCTGCATACAAGAGAATGTATGCCACTGTATTTGCTACATAGCCTATCTTTGTCTTAACTTTTTTTTCCTCAGAGTTCTAAAGCATTTTCTAAAAAATCAAAATATTTCAATTGTATGTTCTCAGAAGAGTGCTCAATTCAGTGTTGATTTCTCCTTGTTAATTAGTAATGAACTTTTTTGGAGCAGGGATTGTCCCACCAGTAAAGTGAATATATATCTATTAACTATTTACCTATTAAAATATTAATCACCTATAGAGTTACTAATATTCATAATTATTGTCATTAAAATATTCATACTCTAGTTAAAGCTAGAGGAGAATGCAGAACTTTCAGAGGTGGTTAGCTTGCTTTTCATAGCTTTCTTCTGTATAGAAGAAAATAAGTTCATCTGTATGCCTCCCAACTCAAAGGACTCTCACTAAAATAAAAATTCTTTGATTTGCCTGAGGTGCTTTTGTAGTAGTATTTTTTAACAGGGAAGTACTGCTATATGCAATACAATAAGAAATTGGGAACTGAAACAGTCAGTCCTGTCACATTCTCCAACCTGCTGCCTATTTAGTTGCTTAGAGAAAGATAGATACTAAAATATTATTGATGTAATTTGCCACAAGTGGTAGGAAAATTATTTCTTTTGATACACTAGGGAAAACAAGTGGCATGCTTTTTATATATAAGTACATGTGTACGTTTAGCTGAACCCCTGAAGAGTTGCAGAGATCACAGAAAAGATGAATGAATGAATGATTTATCTCCTAGTCGTATTAGATCATGAAAATGGTACACTGACCTTTTTGAAAAAGCAACTGCTGTTTTTGAACTGCAGTTAAAATACTGACTCGTAGCTGTTAGCATGGTCTCCAGCAAACACAGTGACTGTAAACGC
Organism: Nymphicus hollandicus; assembly: GCA_009823435.2. Classification (NCBI taxonomy): domain Eukaryota; kingdom Metazoa; phylum Chordata; class Aves; order Psittaciformes; family Cacatuidae; genus Nymphicus; species Nymphicus hollandicus. The sequence goes on from WTXV02019579.1 coordinate 6,180, forward strand.
TGATGTATGGAAGCTTTGCAGAATTCCAGAAAAGCAAGTATAAAATGCCTTCACATCCAAGGGTTCCCTTTTTTACTTATTCACAGGCTTCAAATGTCTCCTGTCTGCTGCTGCCTAACACTTCCATAGGCGTTTGTGAATGACCAGGGTAGCTGTTCTTCAGCTCTTGTGTATTTTGTGAATGCTTTCCAAGGAAGTTAACAAAAGATGCTCTTGAACAGGACATGGGAATTCAGGTCCTGATGCTGAGGACACAGCTCTTCAACGGAGTAACAGAGGGAGAGAGGTGAATGAAGATGGGCAAGTTGTTCTTTGACTGATAGGCAAACAGGCATAAATTTTGGCAGAGCTGTGCAGACTGCAGATGTGCTGGTGGCCGAGATCAGCTTTCTAGAGCTCATCCAGGAGAAAGAAAAGATGTGTAAGAATCTCTCTGAGCCCTGGGGTGGCTTGCAGGGTAGTATTAATACAGAGATAAATCAAGGTGTGATAATGAGTTATAAATCTCATTTATGAGCACACCCCTCTTCTTGTATCACTACCTAAAATGTAAAATGCTCAGTATTTTGCAGGTTTAGTTGGGCCCGGACACTCTCTTAAAACCCTCCTGCATTCTGGTTTTGTAGCTCTCAATTTAATCTCTCAAAGTAGTGGGAGTTATCTAAGTATCTGCAATAGTCACTGTACTTTGTTATTCCCTTTAGAATTGAAATGTGTAATTTAACATATAATGTATCACAACATATATTCCATGAAACACGTAAGTATACATTCTTTCCTTCTGACTAACAAGAAGTTACAAAATACTGGAGAGGGAGCTAATGGTTAAGAGTGAAGTGAATAAGAATATGCTATGCAGCTGAAACCACATGAGAATTCTGTGGAGCTATATTTATTAATTTCTTTGGAGTGTTGCCAGCATACCTTATTCTTTTGCAGAAGGTGTTCTGTATTATCAGAAGCCTCAAAGCATTTCAGTTATGATATGCCCATTTCATATATAAATACTTGTGGTAGAAGAGAAGGGCAGAGAATACCTTGCAGATACTGACTTTTGCACTCAGATTTTTTAAGACTGCCCTCTATGTACCAGTAAACTTTAACTCTTGCCGTCTTTTGAGACGTGGTATAGTAAAAAGGTGAATGACTAGCATGCCTAGCCTTCCTTCCCTTCAAGTTGTTCTGCAGCTCTGCTGTTTAAGGAGCTGATGTTTGTTGCTTTCGTCCCTCAGCAGGTGGCTACATTTTCACTGAAATAGCAGATCCTGCTGTGGAACAACATCTGTGGCTTTGTGGGGGTCGCACTGGCTGGAGTAATTCAAATATTTCCTCCTGGGTCTGACCCTTATTTTTGTTTAAAGATACAGTACTAATTTATTGCTTAACACAGGATATTGTAATTTAGTATTTATAACGGAGGTCTGCTGTTACTCAAAACCTGTGGCTTTCACAGCAGATAAGAAGCAGGGATGTAACCTTTTAGTGTTTGTGATGTTTGGGTTTTTGTTTGGTTTTTGTTGGGTTTTTTCTTGTTTCTTTTTTGTTTTTGTTTGTGGTTTTTTGTTTGTTTTTTTGGGGGTTTTTTTCATTTGTTTGTTTTTTTAAGTCTCCAGAGCTTAACAGAAGAAATCAGAAAAAAATGAAAGTAAGAATATCAGAAAAATTCTATTGGGTCATACTAGTGGGCTTTCATACTCAGGGTTTCGTGTCCAACAGTGACATTAAGGGATGCTATTTAGACTGTAGGTAAACCTAGCCACTTTATGTATCTGTTCCCTTGTATTCTTCCTTCATACTTAATTTTCACATTAGGGATGGTAGGGTATATATCTGTGCAGTGTTTTCAGAGCCCATTTGTGTAACTGCTAACCGAGAACTTGCCTTTTTCAGACTTGCTGATGCTCACTGCCTTCACAACCTCCTGTGGTGGCAAGTTCCAGAAGCTTAGTACTACCTTTGTAAAGAAGCACTTTAATCTTTTATAAACTAATGTTTTACTAGCTTTGTCAAATACCCCTTTGATCTATTACTGGAAGGCAAAGCAAGCAAAAGTTCTACATTAGTTTATTTACCACCTTCATGATTTGATTGATCATATCTTTCTTCAGCCTTCTCTCCAACTGAAGAGCCTCCTTAGTCTCTTTTTCTGAGGCAGGCACTCCATCCTTCTGATGATTTGTTTGCCCTTCTCTGACTAGAATCTGTCCTTGAGATGCAGAGACCAAAACTTCAGATGCTACTTGAGATATGGGTGGACCATGGTTGTATAAATGTGCTCTGTCTTGTTCTTGGTGCCTTTCCTCATGATGCCCGATATTTTGCTGGGTTTTTTTGATTACTGTTGAAGATAAAACTGTTAATTCCAGGAGTCCGTCAATAATGGCTCCTAGATTTCTCTTCTGATTCATTTTTCAGGATGGTGTATGCTTGTTTTAGAGTGTTTTTCAGTAGATGTATTAACTTACATGTATCTACACTGAAGCTAATTTGACATCTTTTTGTCCATTCTGAGTTTTGCAAGGTGTTTCTGGAGTTCTTTGCTGTCAGCATGGCATTATTTCTGTGCTTGAAGTCAACCTCTTGTCTTTGTCCTAATTTTGCCAGACGTATCATTCCTTATGATTTTTTTGATGTGTGCATCTGAGAGGGATAAAAGCCTGGTGGCAAGTCAGTCAAGGTGTTCATAATGTTAAAAATGGCTAGTATGTAGCATAGGTTTTGCTTTTTGTTGTTTCCTTTTGGTGTTTGTTCTTGTTTGGTGGTTTGTTTTTGTTTGTTTTTTTTCTTTGAACCTCAGTAAATACAAGCTCAGAAGAATACCAGGTTAAGGCTGTGTCCAGAAACCCAGACCAGATAAAAAAGAAAACTCTGAAAATACCATTCATAGCACATAATCCAACTGCAGCAAATGGGAAATAAGAATGGTGGCATATGTTATTTGATCCACATTGATTGCTGTTAAAATTATGCTTAATTAAAACTAAAGAAGCTTTTAAAAATATTGAGTGCAAAGTGATGTTTACTCAAATAACTTTAATGCTTTCCTAGCCTCTCTACAGATTCACTACATAACAGTCAACTCGAATATTGTCTAATTAATCACCTTCTATTTGTGAACTACATTCTGTAGTAATACAAAAATAATAAGCAAAGCTTTTCCCCTCCTCCCTCCCAGAATCATTAGCCAAATTAGAGGTTAGGCTGGAAACCCACCATATAGAAGGGATTTCTTTATGTTCCTTGTTCAAAACCAGGCTAGTCACTTGATATTCAGAGCATGTCACTTAGAAGAGCTGCCGCATTGCAAACAGCATTGAGAGTAAGGTTTAAAAGAACATTAGAAATGTATTATTAGTGTGCTGCATAATCACTTGGTGTTACTTAGTGACTTCAGCGGTGTGTCTGTGATGGTCCTGTCTTCCTTTCTCCTAGTTACAATGACTCCATCCTTCTTAACCCTTTGCAGAACCACTTCTTTGCACATTAATCTGGCAAAAGACAATTCCTCCCCACTGGCCACTGGTTTAAAAAAAACAAACAAACAAAACTTTCTACCATCCTGAATTTGCTTCACAGAGGACCGTATAAATGCTGATACAAGGGAGGATGTAAAACTGTGAAGGTAAATGCAAGAGAAGAGCAAGATGGTTGAAAGCCAGCAGTTAAATTGCCTTATGTGCTTGTCAACCCCCAGCCTGAATTGCTGTTCTTTTTCTTAATTTATTGTTGCTAAAGTACTTGGCAAAAGTACAGGCCTATTTTAGTAGTCAACCTATTGCTTTGTTAATTTAAATATTTAGCTTAAAGAATTATATTTACATCCTCTAAAAGAAGGCCCCAGCTGATCTACTATCTACTGATGAGGTCATCTGCTTGTAAATCTGGCTAAAAGACTGTGATACCAGCTGTAGTTATTTGCAGCAATAGGATGCTTCTGTTCAGTTTGTTTTGCAGTAACAAGGTTCACCAAAACAGCTTTTTCAATTTAGCATGTATTCCAGTGTGTAACAAATATAATATTTCAACTATGTGAATTTAGTAGTGGGTGGTTTAAAGTCAGCTTCCTGATGTATTTAATGGGTGCTGTTTACCAGAATTTGCGGTAACCAAAGACAAGGCAGTTGTTTGCCACAGGAAAATGCTTTAGTGTATTCTCTTTGCATGGTGTGTTTGAAACTTGTCTAGTGCTAGTTCATGATAAACATGTTTTTTATGTAGAGTGGCTGCAAAGTCATGGTTGGCTTTCTGTTGGCCAATGCAACTCAAGATTAGCTTTATGTGGAAAAGTGAGTTCATGGTAGCCTGCAAGGATGTCATGGATGAACATAGACACTGTTAGTGTGTAGTCTGCTGAGTCTTTTTTCTCCTCATTATGTATAGGCCATGGTAATGGTAATTGATGAATCTGCGTTAATTCAGCAGTATACTGATAAAGCAGTGCGATTTGCACTGCTTATCTGCCTTAAACAGACTATCATTGTAAAAAGTGGAACTTATCTTTCATTGTGTCATCATGACAGTATCTTCTTGTGTTAAGATGTATGCAGTCATTCATCTAACATTTTTATAAGGTAATTCGGAATCATCAGCCAAATTTTTCCAGTGTACTTCCCTAGAAAAAATATTTTCATGTAGGTAGGATGGTACATGTAAAGGAAGCCACACAGCTGTGGGCATCCACAAAATATTCTAAACCAGTGAATTCTGTCATTTCAGTTTTCTGAAACAAAATTCATCAGTTCTTTTTAGAAAGTAAAACATAAGATGACATACTGCAGAATGACTCAATAAAAATGGCACAGAAAATAACTAAGGCATAAGTAACTGGTTTTCCTCAGAAGGTGTTACACTTGTACTAGGTATTGGACTATACATCAAGTCCTAGGAAAACGTGAGGAAGAATTGGATGGTGCAGCAGAAGTGGTGGATTGTGTAACAAGGAGACCATTGCAGTAGGTTTCTGCTAGGTTTTGTTTACTCTGTAATGACTTCCTAGAACAAAGACACCCCACCTGGAGGTAGAAAACTTCCATGAGCCTCTGCCTATTGCTGCATTTCATCACTGGCTTTTGACTGAGGCTTCTGGCTGTTGATGGCTGGGTTATTGTAGATTATTACGGCTAGGTGTCATGGGACCACAAGTGCACTTAGCGACAGGCACCAAGGCATAGGAGTTGGAACCTGGGCCAGCCCATACCCATTTTTTTGTAACTTTAAACTATATATTACTATATTAACCACAAAATCTGGGCAAGCCATGTGTTAATGTGTCGCAGCTGAGGTCACCTGGAAATCATCTCCATAATTTGAAAACTCTGAGAAAGGAAAATTTCTTTATAACCCAGTAAAAGTAAGCAACATGTAAGTGCTAATGGAACTTGTCTTTTATAAAGTACGTCCCTGTTTTCTATGTGGTCACTCAGCCAAGTTACTGCAAGCTTTCATTTCACTGTGAGATACTTGTTTGAGGTGACAGCCCTATAGTGAGACTTTCGACATGAGCAAACAGGTGAATTATGTCTGAGCAAGTCCTATGCACTTTGTACAGTTGTCAGTGAAATGAAAACTTGGACCTGTTGTGATTTCTGTATAAGATTTTTTTGGGCTCAGGTGGTTTTGACTTTGACTGCATGTTACATGATATTTTGGAACTTAGGGTCTGCATTATCCAGAATTATTATCAATGCAGTTCTTCCTAGCAAGACACCAACAAGGGTTCTGCATGTTTTTCCAATTTTCATAGATCTACCCAAACTTTCTTAAAATGTGTTTGCCCATCTTTCAAACTCTACCAATTTTTATGTTGTTGGGCCAATATGACCTATAAGCAAGGTTACACTTACACAACGTGAAGTTGTTTGAAAGTAATTTTTAATCACAGTTTCAACAACATGGCTTCAAGCAGCTGTTACATGTTTTTGTGTTTTAAAAGGTTTTGTAATTCTCTTGAAGACACGGCATATATGCACAGACAGAAAAAAGTGTCTACTCTCCTGTATATTTAAACATTCACTGAATAAAAAGAATAGTGATTAATACTGTTAGTTTTGGTATTAGTTACATTACAAATGCTTTTAGTAGTACTGGTGTCTTTCAAGACAAGAGCAGCAGTCCTGGCTGTAAGTGGAGGATCAGTTTCCAAGTTGAATGCTGGCCACTGCATGCTCAAACTAATTGATACCAACCACTGGAGAGCAGCTGGGAGAGCCAGATGAGATCTGCTGGGTCTGAAAGAGCTCTGACACAAGGCCATATATGTGTACTTGGTGGCACTTGTATTTATTGGATGAGTGAAGCTCAAGGGTACTACAGTTTGGTCCTCTAGGAGCCTAGAGGACCTAACCCTAAACCTAGGAGCCAAGTGGCATAAGCCAAATCTGTGTTGGTGCTGAGGACACTACAGAATCAAGTAGCGGTTAACTGGCTTCCCGACAGCTTGTTTCCCTTGCAAAGTGGGAACTTCATATACCTAAGTGCCCAGCCTAGCATTTCTGCAGTGGTAATAAAAGTGCTGATCAGAACTTTAACATTTCTCAGTTCAAAAATCCTTCTAATATATACAATACCTACATATTTATTTATGCATGCCTAAATTGTTCATTCATTATGTTGTCCTGTGAATTCTGCAACTGCTTTAGTTTTGTACACGTTATTCTTATGTGCCAGGATTATATAACCCACTGGATTATGTTTTTGCTTGATTTGGCAAGAAGGGTATAGTTTTAAAAAAAAAAAAGGTATCTCTACTTTGTCATCTGATGGACTGTTTCCACAGTGAAAAAATAAAGTATTTTTTTTGTACTTTAGTATATTTTCCATGTTGAAAAATAAAATCATATAACACTTTTGAAGGTGATGACCATGTCTTTCATATGTAAAAAATTAAAAATTGCTGTACTCTGTTTCTTTTGCTATATAGTGACTTGATAAGAATATAGTTAATATTAGATGGATAAGAATGTCCAAGTTAGAGTACCAGGTTATTTCATGGAATATTATAATTTATGCGATCATTCTTCTCTGTCTCAAAAGACAAAGATTTACCGTTTTTGAATAGTTCTGAAAGAACCATGGAGATGATGTGGGGTTTAGAAAATCTGTACTGAAACCCAGACTGGTTCAATTGAGGACTTAAAACTGGAAAACCACTTTTTTTTACTAGTAAAACTTAAGCTAACCATTCTTCAGTGAGATGCAGTGATATGCTTAAAGACAAATAGATTTTCTAGATGTATAAGTAATACAACTATATATTTTAATGAAAATTCAGGAGGTGTTTCATAGCACTAGTATTTCAGGTATAACCAATACGGAACTGATTAAATTGCTTTACAAGGAAAAGTTGGCACCATGGTAGCAAGGAGTATTACAGGCTAATACAGCCTCTATCTGAAGATGTATTGTTTTGTGGAATGAAATAGTATAATAACCTTGTGCACCTCTAGAGAAGAACTTCAACAGTAGCTCTCTGGAGTTATTCTTCAAACAATATTATTATTCTGCATAAATAATCTTTATCCAAAGAACAGCTACAATAAACAGAAACACAAGAATGAAGTTACCATAGTCGATGTTAACAAATGCATAGAAGGCAAGCTAAGATGTAAGTATGTAGATAGAAATAAAATATTAAATAAGTAAAAAGAACTGATTGTCAGGTGAGTTTCACATTGAAGTCCTTATCCAAAGCCCACTGGACTAACTAAAAGTGATCGCTAAGACCTCAGTTAGCTTCAGTCAACCTTGAGCCTTCTACCCTTTTCCATGAGAGGGAAAAGCCAGGACTGCCCTGAATTTCAGTGAATTCAGTTTTCAGGATTTAGGTAGCTAATACACTTTCAGTGCATTTAACAGCTTTCTCTTGAACATAGTGTTGTGGGGCTTTATAGTTTCCTTTTCCATAAAACACTGCAACCTGGGGGTTCATCAGGATAGTATCTGTGCTATTTCATAATGCTTGTTTTATTAGGGCTTAGGAGGACTTGGCTTTTGTGGTATTTGTTTACTGTCAGGAACACCTTGCTCAATTTTTGTGCTATATTTGGTCTGGAAATAATGAGAGAGATAAAAAATTGAAAACCATGTGAGTTTGGGCTAGAAATTTAAGTTGGGAGCATAGTTATTATTAAAGTTGACATGCATTTTAAGGCTTTAAAGGAGTTTTGAATTCTCAGAGGAAAGGGAACTTCGTGTTGTGCATGCAGTCAGGATTTTTCTTCTGAAAATGGCGCCTTCCAAGCAAATTGACAATGGTCTCTTCTCCATTTAACATTTCAGATATGTAACTTTCATTGGTATTAAGGGGAGTTTTGAATGTATATCCAAGAGACAGAACAATTTGATATTCAATAAAGTAAAAGAGAGAGATGATGGGAAAGATCAGATGAATAATACTTTTCTAACCTATATTAAAATTTTTCTGGCTTTGTATAAGGGGTAGAACTGTGACACTGATATCTTCATATCAAAGATTTTTTATCTCTTTCGCACAGGAACTTGTATACTGCATTTGACTTTTTGAACCAGTTAAAACTTCTTTTCTTTTGCAGAAAGAAGTTTTATTTTACTTTTTTATTTACTTAATAATATATTTATTTTACTATATTTTACTTAACAACAGTTAAAAAATTACATTTTAAAAAATGGACCAGAAAGTTGAATTAAAAAATGGTATGTTCTGATTTACAAGAATGGTTTGAGAATTACTAGGAAGCTTATATGTTATTTTTTGTTTTTCTCTTGAGTGTAAACTATGAAAAACTATTTTTCAGTTTTTCCTTTCTGATCCAACTGGATTTTCATACATAGGAAGACATGCCATATGCATATAATGCTTTGCTCCTTTCAAATATACAGCTCTTTCATCATTTGGGGAGTAAGTATAACCCAGTTATTTTTTGTTATGAGGAAGTACTGAACTGTACTAAAAGGCTTTACCTAGAAACTTTTATGCCTGTTATTCACTTAAAAGAAATATTCACCTTCCCCTCTCTTCTTGGTATATTATACCTTGTGTGCTGGTATGAAAATTGTTCTTTTGATTATGTCATTAATATATTTACAGAAGACCTGACCTTGCAGACCTAAAGCACATAAAGCTCACAGAAAAGTCAATAGGATGTTTGTTCGTGAAATGAGAATCTTGCTGAACTAAAAACTGTACTACTAATAAAACTGTGCATCAGTCAAGTTGGTATTATGCATCAATACCATACCAACTACACCATATTGAACTCTCTTATGGAAATGCATTTTGAACTCCAGTGTTTACACAATGCAGAAGTGATGAATACATGGCTCTAATGGAAATGCCATATTTTGGTGCCAGGTAGTTAGTTACCCAGTGACACTGAAGATGGTTCAGGAATTGGACATGTCATTTAGCAGTGTTCTGGCTAGGATTCGTTTCAATGGCATTTTATTAGATCTGCTAGTTTCTGTATAACATGCGACTTCTGGTGGCCATGACTTGTGACTTCTTACAAAATGCACGTCTGTTTGATGAAGTCAGATGGTCTCCAGGACCCTATTCTAGGGTCACGTCAAAACTTGGCATAAACTTGTAAGTGAATTTCATTTGCAATTTTTTTCAGGGTCAGTTTCATTAAAGGGAAATCGTTGAGGAAGATGCTTAACGTGTAGCCGCATGCTAGACATGATGTACTTCTTATCAGGTACTTTTTATAGGTATTGGTTAAAAGAGGTGTTGTTTATTGTCTTTTCCTGTCCTACTGAAAGGAGAGATTTCATTCCCTCTAAAGCTCCGTAACAGTTGCAGAGATAGATGGAATTTCCAAAACTGAAAGGGTAGGTCTGCTTTGCTTTTATTCTTTGCTGTTTGAATTGCTGTTGTCTGTGGCTAGCTAACAGGTGCTGTTTTCTGTCCTGGAATTGCTCTTTTTGACCATCCACAAGGCTACATGCCCATGGAAGCTGATGTAGATCATAAATTCTTCAGCCTTTTTAGCATTTCTCTTTTGAATTGATAAAATTACATGCACGCACTTATTTTTAGACCATTTGCACATGTTTCCCAGCATGATAGAAAATGGTACAGGAGAACTGGTTAGGCATGATGAGCAATTTTGGAAGCATGAAGGTTATGTGCCTTGTAGAAAATAATGTTGCATAAGAGGTGGTTTTGAAAGTGTGCAGTAGTAGGGGTTTTTCAGTTGAATTTGGTAGAGGTGACAAGTGTTGACATCTATAAAACTTGAGCTCATCTCTTTATCCACAAAACAAACACAGCACAGGCAGTAGCAACTGAAATTGCTCTCCTCTGTGCCAATGTTTTTTTGTCTTTTATAATTTAGTATCAATGCCCAGTGAGCAAATTTATATACAGCTTTAATTTTTGCTTAGTTACTGCCTTCAGTTAAAGGTTTTTCAGGGTTGATTTTAAATTGCCAACAAGTCTGACATTAGCAGTGCTTTATTTCTGATGTGGACAAAATATTCAGTAAATTATTCTAAATAAGCACAACTACACTGAAACTCTATTCCCTCTGTGTGCAGAACAAAGATACCCAAATGACTCCTGTACTAGAAGCAATATAATCACAATAGCATGAAACTCCTTTATATGTTAATTGACTCAGCTGAGAAAACACGACTGTGTAAGAATGGCATAACACTTAAATTGAGCTATCTCTTCACTGAACCCAGAGTCAACCATGTGACTTCTAAGAATCTTGTCATTTTTATGTTTAAGTAGAAAACAACAGTTCTGATAGCAGGATTGCCTGCAAAATCTTAATTAAGATTTCTTCTGTGTCCATTGCTTTCTTGTGTACCAGTATTATATAAAGACACAAAAAGAAAATGCATAAATGAATGTTATTTGGAATAAAAATTTCTCTAATTTACCTTAAAATATTTGCTGTTCAAAAAAAAAAAAAAAAAAAAGAATTAGAGATAATGGAGCTGTAATCTAATAAAGAAGACAGAAGTTAATTTTGGGACTTTCTCTATCCTTTTGGAAAAGTCAGAAATGCACCTTATGCATCATTAAAAGAGGATGTTGTGATTTGGTAGGGTTCGTTTGACTGTTTGTTTTACTTTCCAGATGAAGTTATTTGTTCTAATGTTCACTAATGTAATTTTAGATGCACAAAAAAAATCAGTAGCATATTCACTTGCTTTTCTCACAAGAAACCTGTATTGGGTTTGAAAAAAAACCTCACCACTTCTTGGCAGTTGATGGTATGCAGCACTTTACATGTATATTCCATCCTTTAGCCAGGGATTTCTTTTTTTCATTCTACGAGCATCTTTTATTTAAGAGTTGGAAACAAGTGCAGTTACACAGAAATGTCAGATGGTTCCGTAGAAGCTGCTCCTTGACCACCTATAATTTAATATATTCTGTATGTACCACTGCAGCATGAATTCACTGTAATTTTGTTTGGCCTCAATAGAACTTTCTTTTAAAGGTCCAGAGGTTGCCTCAAACTAGAATGTACATTTTGTGTATTTTACATATATGTATATAAAAATATTATTATTAGACTGTTGACTAAACTTTAGGTATGACTCAAGACAGGTGCCAAAAGCTAATAATTGCAGATGCTGAAGTGTGGTGGTGTAGTTATCACTGGTGAGCTATCAGTAAGAAAAATCATACAGCTTAACCATTTAGACGTGCTGGAAGGCCAGAGAAAAGGTGGCTTTTCAAAACTGTTGCAGAGAGCCTGTCTCATCATCACAGGTCCTTGGGTTTTGAGATACTGAGGGATGTTCAGCCTGGAGAAGGCTCCAGGGAGACCTGGCAGCAGCCTTCTAGTACCTAAAGGGGGCCAACAAGAAAGCTGGAGAGGGACTTTTTACAAGGGCATGGAGGGAATAGGGCAAAGGGGAATGGCTTTAAACAGACAGAGGGTAGATTTAGGTTAGATTTAAGGATGAAATACTTTACTGTGAGGGTGATGTGACACTGGCACAGGTTGCCCAGAGAACCTGTGGCTTTCCCATCCCTGGCAGTGTTCAAGGCCAGGTTGGATGGGCCTTTGAGCAACCTGGTCTAGTGGAAGGTGTCCCTGCCTGTGGCAGGGGGTTGGAACTAGGTGATCTAGTCCCTTCCAATCCATTCTATGATTGGATCGCTAGGAAATAGGCTTTGTAGAATGTCAGATCAGCACTGTGTTATACTCCGGCTATTCTTGTCTGCGGTGACTGCCACCATGTTAAGTGCAACAGTCTAAGAAAGATATGGAACCTACTCTAAACAACCGTAAAGCTAGACCCATTGTATAGATATGCCTAAAGTTAGCTTGACATTTTATGTTGTGAAGCCAAATTAATGGTCTAGATTCAAGCAAACTGGTACCACAAGGTATCAAAGATGCATTGTCTGCTCCAGTCTTCCCCTGTTCAGCAATTCCCTCATAATTTTTTTTTTTATAATGGTTTTGGTTGACCAAGAGGGCCCTACAATGCAGTACAACAAAAATACCAAACTAGCCATTGCTTGATTGTGCTAATCTAACCAGCCTGGATAACAGCAGAGTTGAAGGTTTGACTTTATTTATATGAAGAGTTACAGTCTGCTGTCACACTCTTTCCCCTGGCAGAGGAGAGAAATTCCTACCTTTTGATACTGTTTAATGGAAGGTTCTGTTCATGTGTGAAGTATTAATTAGCTGTTGCTATTTATTTCTTTTTTAAAATATTTTATGGTGTGTTAAATGAATACAAATCTCACAACAGCCACATCTTCTAATCACTGGGTGTGATGTAAGCATGAGTCGAGTGTTTTTAAACAAGGAACAGTCATTTCTGGCTTTTCCGATATTTACTAAGTTCATTTAAACAGACTTGGATTAACATAGGAAGCCTGCTTAAAATCTTGCTGTCCCTTGAAAATATTTGCAATCCTATTCAATATGCGAATAAAGTCCAACCAAAAGACTTTCTGTTGTTCCACAAAATAAATCCCGTGTCTCCACTCTTGCCAGCATGCTGGGAGTTTCATTTCCCATGTAAAATGGATTCCTAGCTCATGACATGATTATAATTCTCGTATAAATGGTTAGTTTTTATTGGGAAGATATTTCTCATTTTGGAAAAATATTTTATTTTCCTTGGTGCTAAAATTATTGAGGTGGGAGGTTTGCAAGAGACAAGCTTCAGTATCAGAACCCAAACTAGGCAAAGGGCTAAAAATGCATCTTAAGGACCATTAGTCAGAATAATTTGAACTGACAGTAGCCAGCATTGTTTTATATATGAAGTTCATAAAATAGCAGGTTGGTTTCTTTAGCTGGGAAAAATACCTAAAGGGGTATGTTTTTGCTGCAGTTGCTAGGGAGCGGGTTATACTATATCTGTGGGATATAATGGGAGTCATGTGAAATGCACTATGCTGATAATGTATTTCAAAGTGGTGAGAGCTGAATATTACATTTACAGAGCACATCTCATTGTATAAAATAAGATGAGATGGATGCTGTTAGTAATGTTAGGTGACAGAGCCACTGTGGTATACAAGACAGTACACGTGTCAGTAGGCTGCCGAGAGCATGTCATTCCTTCATGATTCATAAGTTGGGCTATGATTAGGTGAGCAGAAAATTAATACAATGGCAAGATGGAAGAGCAGACCAGGTGAGAAGGAAAACCAGTATTGGGTCTATTTGTCAGATAGGGAATGAACAAGGATGTGAGAATCCCAAGTTGTGAATTCTTTTTAAGACAAATTTACTGACCAGGAGTCTGTTTTGCCAGTGGTATGTTGTTCAACAAAATTAGGATGCAGGAGTCATAGAGGGATCTGACTGACCCTGCTCCGAATCGAGGTTGCCACTGCATTTGGAAAAACAACTGCTTAGCTATGAAATGTCAACATCTTTAATAGAAACCTTTTTAATTACTTGGTTATAGAACTTCATAATTTTCTTCCAGAATCTGTCAGGTTGGAGTTATTTTTGTTGAAAACACAGCATTAACATTTTGGTATTATTAAACCTGTAAATGTAATACATAAATTACATAACCATAACACTAATTTCTTATTTTTGTAGCATTAAGCATTTCCAAAAATTATCCCAGTATTGCTAAAGGTTTCAATTTTAATATATTTTAAATTTCACCAATATTGTTTTCTGTTTTGAATCAATACACTGATACTGTCTTGAAGCTAAGTTAATTGCTTCATTCCTTTGAGCACTGGTGCAATTTTTTCCCACAAACTGTATGCAGAGATCTAGTGTGTTTTCCTCAGCAATTACTTCATTTGTTCAAAGTGAATTAGAAAATCAGAAATGTTAGGAACTCACGTTAATTAGATGATTAAAGAACCCAGGAAGCACTGTGATGTTCAAGTGAAAACGAAAGGTGTTTCTTAAGATTTTTCGGCCATTCTAGAATTCAGTTTAAAACATTAATTGGGCTGTGATGTTAACCTGCCACAAAAGGTTTTGCAATCCCTTGGAATGTTGTATGGCATATGTTTATAGCTCTCGGCCAGTTTTATCTTTCCAGGCTATGCCACCTCACCTTGAAGGATGCTTTTAATAAGCAATCTTACTGTAAGCTGTCTGAAAACATGAGGTTATTTCTAACAGCAATTGGAAACTTATTGGACTTGGCCTTCACAAAACTTTTAAAGCAGATTCTTGACTAATACATACTATCAAAATGCAGCTGAAGTTACTGAAGTTATGACTATGTACACTAGCCAAGGATTTTTTCCACGAAAAACCTTCATAATCTGCTTTTGCAGATTACTGACTTCTCCAACCTTTTCTAAATGATAGAGGGTTTATTGGTTTTTTTCTTTCTTCTTTGCTCAACTTTTAGGTATTGACTCTTCCTTTTAGCCTCCTTCCAACAGTTTAACTTCTGTAAGTTTTTTGTAAAGGTCCAACATTTTTTCCCCAAAGAGATCTCTGGTATTGAAGCAACATCTCAAATCAATTCCAGAGGCTCTGTTCACTGTTCAGACTTTGTGTGATTCCTTCTTTTGAATAGATTTGTTCCATGCACATTGTACTGTGACACAGTTAATTTCAGAAATGCTCCTTATTAAATGAAATGCAGAAACCTTCTTCTGTAACTTTTTATATTTTTCTATAATTGATTTCTATGTGGCTTATAGTTTTGTAAGTTTTAATTATTGTTACACACATACATGTGTTTTTCATTTAGCTGTTTTGGTTTGCTTTTATGAATGAAGTGTGTAAAACTAACAACTCAAAAAAGACCTAGACATTGTACTTGGTGTATATAGATTTCTACTATCCCACCTTCATTGTACCTTACTTCTGAAATAGCATAATATTATTTCTGGTATTAATAGGAAGAAGAATTTTTTATGAAGAAACAGCCTAACATCTGAGAACTTCTATTTTTTTGGTTTGTCTCTTAAAATATGAAGTACGTTACTTCTATTCCTCCTTAACTCCTAATAGGATTAACTGTTCAGACCTGGACAGTTTAGCATGGGAAACCCCATGGCAGAGTCAAATACATTTGCTTTCCTTGGTACAGTGAAAGTCTTGGTGTTTTTTAAAATATCTGTTGTTGCAAATCTTCCTAAGATATTTTCTTTCAGTTGGAATGGTTGGTAGTTACAAGAAGATTGGTGTTTTATTACCAGTAATGATCCTAATACTCATATAAACTGTTTCTTAAAATCCTTGAAAAGTCTGTATAAAAGGTAGCAAGGACTAAGAGATTCTTATTATGCATTCTTTCTGAAGTGTTAGAGCTGCTGGAGCAGTAAGAAAAACATTACTTGTAGTAGATTTTGTAGTTTGGCATTTTTCAAGCCATGTTTCCTGTGTTATTTAGAATGGGCAAACCCATGCCACTTCAATCTTTTAGCCATATAAACCGAAATCTGTCTTATTTTTTTGCTGAAGTCCACCTCTAATTTCTTAGCATTTTTTTGTGAAACTAGACAAAATTTTGTTATGTCTTGTTTAAAACAAACCCTTTCAATCTCAAAATGCAGGTGAGTTGTCTGATGTTCCCAGAAATCATGCTCAGTCTTTATAATGAAATACTGGTTTTCTTTTATGCCTGTGAAGGAAAATGTGATTTTTAGGTAAATATCTTTTTATGAAGGGCATTTATAGCAGATTGCAGTCAATTGATACTCTGCTGGAGTTAGTCCTGGTGGTTATGTTCACAGAAGTCTGTTACAGCAACATAGGTTAATTGCTGAGATAGCCAGTTAATGCTGCAAAATGGAACATCTTTCAGGAAGCACATTTCATTTTAGAGCCACTCTATCTTTATTTGTATTATTATATATAGTAGTATTGTATATCATGTTGTTACTATTACAGTATTTTTCCTTACACACATGTAACATAGATGCCTTTGCATGAGGCTGTGTAAATGTAAACGAGTACAACAGCCCTTCTCCAAAGCACTTGAAATTTTGTACTGTTAATGATTGAGTCCACATTAGGTTTATGAATTATAGGTATCTCTGAGTTTGTCATTCTTTCTGTCAAGAAGAAGCATGCTTAAAGGAAAGCAAATATCTTCTAGTAAGCGCCATTTTTACAGAGCTGAGCTTGATGTATAATGGCCTTGTTGACAATCCACTGATTTCTCTCTACCTTGGAAGATCTCTTAGGTCAACTGAGAATTCGGGGTTTCAGCACAGATACAAAATCTGTAAAGCCCCCATGATTAGTTATGTCTTGCAGGCAAATTCTTTGTGCTTCCAGTGTTTTTTCATTTTTCAGTACTACAAGTTAATGGAGAAGAATATTCTAAAACATTACTAGTGGGAAAAGGATATAACAAATAAGCATATTAGCAGTAACCTGTTTTATATAGTAGCTACCTATTAAATTGATATTTGCATGTGCTAGTGAAGTGTATTTATATTTTGTGGAGAGTGAAAAGCCTCACCTGTTTATCAAGCTTTCTTATGTGAGCCTGGGGTGGTGGAGGGAAGGTGTTTTTTGTTGTATGTGTTTGGGTTTTTATTTGGTGGTTTTGTTGTGGTTTTTGGCTGTGATTTTTTGGTTTTTTTGGTTTTTTATTAAATTGCAGTTTGCACAAGAGGGGGATTTTCAGGCCCTAGAGAGGAAAAGCATATAGTAATAGTAGTGCATTCTAATTTTACCATTCACTGTACTTGTTAAATTTGTTGGAAACAAAATCAAGTAGGCTTTGACACTGGGCTCCTAAAACACAGAGATTTACAGGAGGCAAAATGAACATCTGTGAAGTCTCTATTTCAAGAGCAGCAATTCCCCAAAGTGTAGGCATTCATATGTAAATCCTGAGCCCTCTCAGGGAAATGTTCAGGAATTTGAGGTGTGGCATCAGGAAAATACTTGAATACTGTTTCTTCTCCCTTAATCCATAGAAATATCTACAATATATAGTTTGTTTGGCTGCAAAGGTTAACTGAACAATGTTGGGCTGGTAAAACTTGGTTGGACAGCAGTAGTCCCATAAGGAATAGCAGCCAAGTGTTGCCATAATGTAATTATAACTTCTTTGTCAGAGCAAGGGCTGGCATTCTGTTTGGTTAGTTTACACCACATATGTACAGTTAAATGTACAAAGAGAGCGATTTTGTGACTATTAGAGTACTTCACAGCTGTAATTTCCAGGTGAAATTCTGACACCTTCACTTTAATGCCGTATCCATATATTCTATATTCTTAGTGCTACACTCTTCCTGATGAACCTATGAAGTTTGAAATCAAAGTATGTTCTGGGCACAGGCAGAAACCAAACTGCAAACAAAATCACACGCGTTTGTCCAAGTACTGGTAGACCGTATTCAAAATCTAAAAAACCTACAAATATATATATATATAAAGAAAAAAATTGCAGAAGTTTGGTTTTGTCTGAGTGTGCTGGTGGGATAAGATTGTGTAACTTTGTAGAAGCACACTGGCATTTAAGCTGACAGTATGTTTCATCATTCATCATGAGCATCAAGTTGATGAAAACAAAACAGGTTTTCAAGTGTTCATTTTATCTTTGTAATATGCTCATAATCGGGGTGCGATATCTTCTGTTAAGGGCTAACCATACACACAAGAGTACTTCCTTTGTCAGTATTTTACTAAAGACATCTTTCTTACCCCGGTATATGTAAAACATTTATATTATTGATAAAGTTCTCATAATTTCTGTATGATTCAAGTATGTGAAGTGCCAAAACTTAAGTACTGGAGCAGAAGAATTCTGATAGTGCCAGTTACTAAGAAAAAGGTTTTCAGAATAAAATAGTTTGGGGTTGGTTGTTTGGAATTTTGTTCTTTGGGGTTTTGTTTGTTTTGGTTGGTCCTTTGGTCTTTGTTTTTGTTTGTATGGGTTTGTTTGTTTTGTTTGTTTGGTTTGTTTTTTTCCAGAGTCACTTCTAAGGAAAGAAAAGAACAAGAAAGGGATTTCTTGGATCTAAAGAGAAAAGTAAAGCCTCAATTAGCATGAATGAAAAATTTGTGCTAAGTCTCTCAACCTCTGTCAAAGGGCTTTGCCCTGAAATATGATCATAAAATGCCTATTTTTGTCTTCCAGTTATATTGCAAGATAACTGACTTGTATATTTCAAGTCTTCAGCCATACAAAGCTGTACAAATACTAGAGTATCTAGGGAAGGAACCTGCAATATTGAACACCTAAATATTTAAAGACAAAAGAGAACTATAAAAAGAAATTATTATCAGTCCTCAGTGGGATTTTTGTACCCACAGTGGATAGCTAGCTTTAGTCTCTTTGAAAGGTAAATACTATATAAAAAACAAATTAGTAACAGGGAAGACTAATTTCAAAACATGTATTTTCCATTTGAGTTATATTTATGCAAACAGACCCCAGATTACTGAAAGTGGTACAATGAATGTTCATTGGAAGAACTGTGATATAATTGGAGTTTAATCTTCAAACAAGCTTTCTCCTTCTCAGTCCTGCATTTATTCCTCTCCCTGCTTGGAATAGTTTGGGGTGCACTAAACACAGGTAACACATACATGTTTGCAAAAGGCTGAATGGACTATAGGCTGCTCAGAGACATCGGCTGGGGGAAGGAGGATGCTTCTCTTGTGTTCTGCATTGCAGCCGTGGGCTAGGGCTAGAAACTGTTTCAGGCAAACAGCATTATAGCTACTTGAGGTTGTAGCCTAAGGCAGTGTACCTCTACATTATAATTTATGTAGTATAGGTGTTTGGAAATACATTAAGCAGTTTGGCCTTGGTGTGAAGAAGTGATCCAGAGACTCTGAAGAGTAGTGAATCATCTTATTTTGCCATTACACCCTTAATTTTAACTTAGTGTTTATCCCAGCATTTCCACCCACCTTATCCCAGTTTATCAGTGTTTATCCCAGCTTCCACCATCCCACCCATAGGATGGTTGTAAAACTGGTTATTCAAGTTTTAAGACCAAGAAAAGGATCTATAAGAGTGACACAAAACAAAAACCCTAGGGAATTACAGCCAAGGTCAAATAATCCTGCTTGTAGTGAAGATTCTGCTATCACTGCTCAGCAAGCAAATGCTGCATTTCAAACATTAGGTTTTGACTTGTTAAAATTCTTTGGTCCTTCTCAGAGCTCTGTTTTCTGAGGACAGAAGTGTTTCTAAAATGTAGTTTGTTTAAATTAGGTACAAGTGCTATTGTCTCTAAACATATTTGTCATGCTTGTGGATGGTTTCATATTATATTAGTGGAGATATTTTTCTGGATGAATCAGCTTAGCCCAAATCAGCAATATAACAGAATAGTACTTAGAACTAATTTATTGGTATAGTTGAACATAACATAAGGAATGCTGAATAACATAAAGAATGGTGTCATTACAAGTTCTAAATACTAGAAATTTAATGGTTAACATAGTGGAGCTTGAGACGTAGACTGAAAATTGCTTTCCATCCAGGGTTCTAAGGGAATCACCTATGAACTTGTTAGAGACCACAGTATCTTTGTGCATGACTGGCAAAAGGTCTTTGTCATCAATCTGTCCTGGCTAGACCCAGCTGGTGAATGTGGCTCTAGGAGCTACAGGTTGTCTGCAACTGTGTGAGGATCGAGGTGAGGTCAGCCAAAGCAGGTAGCTGCATTCCAGACAGTGAAGAAGTATTTAAGCTAAATTATGTTAAAGCTGACTGGTTATCAAATCTACCAGGAAGTTACCACCTCTTCCTCCCTACCCACCTATTAGCTACTCTTTCTAGAGCCACAGATCTATGTACGAAAATCTTTCAGTAAGGGGCGTACCTTAGAGAGCAGAGAGTAACTAATGAGCAGGTTCCTTCAGCTTGCTACATTGTGGCATCAAGTTCTGAACCATGGTTTACTCCAGTTACCAGCTGTAAGGACAGTCAGTCAGGCTTGAATTAAGTGATGTGTTCTCGTTAATGCAGCTCTTTATTTGAGGAGTTGCACTACAAGCCAGTTTTGTTATGACAGTGCCCTTTGGTAGGTATTCTGCATTCCTCTGGGAATGAAGCTGAGAACTCTCTTTTGTGCTGTTTTGTTGGGGTTTTTTTTGTTTAACTGGTGAAAGGTACCTAGGTCAGTAACAGTTACTGTCGTCTTAATTTGACAGCTGCTTTTAAAAGGAGAGTAAGAAGGCCCACTCAAAAAAGACGTCATTTGTTACTCTGCAGATTCTGGAGATGCTGCACAGGCATCACATGCTCCATGTGGGTTTATGCTTGTTTAGTGCAGACTTGGTTTTGTTGTTTTTTAACTGCCAACTAATTTTAAGGAAAATTGTGATCAGCATTTCCTTGATGATAAATGAAGCAGGTAAACAACTAAGAGCTCTTTGTCTGCTCTTCTGAAGTATGGGACTACTCAGATTGATAGCATCCACAAAACAGCAAAGTCATTTGCACTTTCCTACTTTGCTGCTGCTATTTTTAGTATCATAAGATATGTGGCTAGGATGGAATGCCAAAATAAATCATTTCAAGACCTTGACAATAGGAGAGGAGTTTTTGCTCACCTGTTTTGTAACTAGAATGTGAGGCAGCACAAAGATCTTTCAGTAGGGCTGTCTGTATAGGGGATCCCTTCTATGCATTACAGAGCCAGAAAGGTAAATGACAGTTCCTGCTTTCCTTTTTAGGACAGAAGATTGGCACAGTATATTGATTAAAATGGCCAGAGCTTTTAGTGAGAAGAGAGGCCTCTAAAGCTACAAACTTGTCATATGTTTGTCCATACAGTCTGCTTTGTGTCCATGTGTCTGGCTGGTGGACAGCCTGCAGACCACCTACATGCATTGGTTTAATGCCCTAATTTTTTTTGGCTACACCTGACAGGCAGATAGTAGCCTTCTTAGAAGGTGACTTGTCCCAGACAAAACAAGGATTTTCTGTGGTCTAAGGTGGTATGTTCTAGACCCTCAAAACATAAGAACTGTACTAAATATATATGCTGTAATCTTCATTAATCTGCTTGGATTCAGAGCCCCCTGGAATTAAATATGTATATATATCTCTAATAAGGATACTTCTGTATGGTAATGGTGGTTTAATTTCACACTGTTTTGCACCAAAATCAGTGGTCCCCCAGATAATTAGTTCTAATTTAAGTTCTAAATCAATGTTAATACCAATTAAAATTAGGATTACTGTTCTGTCATTCACAGTCTTTGTTACACATCTGATGACAGAAAAGATGCTTACTAAATGCTGGTATGGCACAGGATTCCTTGGCCTTGCTCCCAGTCCTTTATAACTGAAGTGCAAAACAGGCAGGGAGGTAGTTGGGCTTCTGACCCTTTGAGGAGGGCATCTCCCTTTGACAGATCAAGCTATTTCAAACCAGAAGTTACAAAACAAAGTTAATAGGTGTGAAAAGCAGTTGCCTGCAGACCATAGCCAGCAAGAAAAAGGTTAATGAAAGATTCAGACAAGCAGTAAGCTAGAGAAAGGAAGAAATGAAGAAACAGTGATGCAGCTGCTATTTGTTTACTAGTATCTGTACCTATATAGAAAGCTGAAGGAAATAGTTATTAAATTATTTTGGAATAAAAACGTGGTGGTATTTTTTTTCTGGTTGGTTTGTTTGTTTTTAAACCACAAACCCACCCCTTGGAAAAACTATTGCTTTCTACCTCTGCATTTAAAATCTGAATTATTTGAATGTAATTCTTTTTATTTATTCCTTCACACTGGAGTACTTTCTTTAGCAAAGGCATCCTCATACACAGGAGATGAAATTGCAGTTGACACATGGATAAATGTCTGAATTATGCTGTATGATGATAAGTGTTTAGAGACTGTATATACTACTTCCAAACAATTTTTTCCTACAGAATGTTAACAGCTTTGTAGACAAAAACTGTGACGATGATTGGTACCTGTAGGAGGTAGAATAATACAAGCAACAAACAATAACGATCCTGTTCAAGCCAAAAGAATACCTAGCCTGACAAATTCTCTAGGGGAAAACCAAAAAAGAGTTGCTACCATTTTTATAATTTTGTTCTTTTTATGTGTGTCCTGACCTATCAATCAGCTTTCTTTAACAGCAACCAGCTGACAGGTGACACTGCAGTTTATCAACCTCCAGTAAATAAAATGTTATGCTCCAGGAAAATTCAATTCTCAAAGCCCAGCCCTAAAGATCGAGGAAGCTTCTCCTCTAACTAAGGCACTTATTATGAACATTAAGTTTTTAAATACAGCATTTTCCCCCACCTTTTGTAAAAACATAAATAAATCTAAACTCAAATTAAAATGAAAAGCTATGGAAACTATGGGACTAGAAGCTACAAATCTGTTTTTAATAGGTATTAAACTGTTTTTTATTAGGGTTAGCATACAAACTCATCTACAGTTAGTAAGGATGCAAAGATTTATTATACGAGCCCTTAAAAACTAAAACCTTTTTTGAGTTTTGAATAGTTATAATAAAACCTTATTCTCACTTTCTGAAGTTCCCGTTCCCAAGTTAAAGCATCACAGACCAGTTACTCTATTGTATAGGATTTTACTGCATTAAGGTGTGTCATAATACATGTAATAATGTTGTCTTTGTCAGTCACAACTTATTGTGGTTTAGGGTGAAATATCAAACTATAAGGAACTAATAAAATCCAAGTTAATCTTTATTAGTATTTACATCTTTCCCTTTACATATTTTGATGCAGTCCTGTTCAGGAGATGGTGAGGGGAGGAGTATGAACAGTCATGGAGGCAAGAGGGTCTGTGTGCAAAGAATCTGAAGTCCACATAAGCTGTCAGACAGCACAGATGCCTTTTTCACCTCCTTCCAACACCTTGTTCTGAAATAGTCTCTTAATATGCTCAGTTTAGTTATCCAAATACTTGTCTGGAACAAACTGAAACCCAGTTCTTCTAACTTACAGCAGAGAAAAAATTAATTGGTCTCTGAACAACCTGAACTTTTGAAGACTTTTATGTCTTTGGGCTCTCATTTAGATGGTTACATTCTAGCTAAGTCTTCTAATGAAAAGCACTTGCTTTTTCCATCTCAGAAATTTAAGAAGAATCAGTGTATCGAAGCTGTAAATGCTTTAAGACATTATATAAACTTTCCTGGTGGTGTGGATGCATAGAAATTAAACCTCCTGGAATTCTTTGTGTCACCCTTTATTTGTGACCAGTAGTATCTGTAGTCCTTAGTGTTGCAGCTTTGGTCTTAAAATTACTGAAGTAGTCAGGCTGCTTTCTGTTAAATTTTAGGATATTAATCATTTGATGCATTCCCCTTTCTGATCTTTTCCAGTGGCCTCTAGAGCTCTCTACCTCAGAGAGGTTCCTACAGTGTGCTGGTGGTGCAAACTGAAGCATTCAGCCCTTCATGGAATCAATGGAGTTTAATAACTTTATTGGCTAAACATCCCTAAAAAGATTCTGGGACCTTCATTGATTGACACTATATGATTAATTCTCCGGTTGCTCTGTATTCTGTGTACAGAGTGAATTGTATTACTTTGTAATCCCATCCTCCTTTTCAGAGAAGCCTGTTCAGATCTCTAAGGAAATATCTATTCAGACCCCATAGCTTCAACTCTCATCTGAGATAAACCACCACACTTTTAAGAAGAATCTTGACTCTAACTGAAGTATTAGGAAAAATATTATATGTTATTTTGGGTTTTGTTTGGGTGTTTTTGTTTTGTTTTTTGTAAACTGGGCTGCTTGAGTGCTCATACATTTCTGGATGGGAATAATAATAGTACTCCTAATACTTTGAAGGGTTATAGGACACATTTGTAATGGGAAAGAATTATCATCCCACTATCTTGAAGATAAAACACATGGATAAATGTACTTGAGCAAAAATAAGATTTAAAAATATCTCCAAGAGAAGATAAAATTCAAAGAAGTCATCGTCACATAAGACCCAGAAGTAATCTCAGATCTATGTGTTAGAATTGAGCCCATTCACTAAATTAAAACATTTGGAATAACATCCATGGTTTTTCTAATAGTTACCGTTTCTTACCTTATAGCTGAACATCAAGGACATTATATTCTGATATATTTGGTAACATCTTATTCAATAACTAGAAATATATTGAATCTTCTGAGTAGCATTAACAGGGAGATAACTGCTAAAAATTATGCCCAGTGTGTGGAACAGGCTATCTGGGGGCTTGCTTTGTGTCAGCTCTCTCTTTATAGATGAAAGCCAGTTTTCACTACGGAAAATACAGAAATGTAAAGAACGTGAAAGTCAAAGAGAACTTTTTTCACAGTTGTTTTTGCTAGTCAAGTAGCAGGATTTGTTTTTCTCTACTGAGTGAGGCCTTACAGGCACTGGGAATAAAGTGCAGCATTTTTTGCGGTCCCACTGAGAAAACCAGTTTGTGTTCTGAGAGAGTCCATCGCTGGCCTCTTTTTTCCCACTGTAGCTGAAGCTTACTTGGTTTTGGCTTGCTCACCCACTAGTGTGCGGCAATCCATCCTGCAGTCTCTGGCTGAGTGACTGTCCCTGCCTTACATAGCAGCAGAAGCGAGTCCTGTCCTCATACAGGCCTGCAAATTACCAGCGTGTACTCAAAGTGTGCCTTTTCTGTAAATAGCTGTTTTCATTTCAAAGCTGTTTTTGTAACTAAGAGTCTTTGACTTATATTGATGGTAGCTAATTGTTAGGGCAGACGAACTCACTGTTGAGAACAAATAGTGTTTCAGCACCTGTGGAAACAATACCATGTTACACTGCGGTGCATTTGGGTAAACTCAGGACACCAAGTTAAGGCTTGCTCTGGTTCTACCTAGCTTCAGAGGACAGATTCCCTAGTTCTTTACCTTTCTAAAAAATGACAGTGCATCAAAATGAGGAAAGCTGTATTGCATATGGTCCCCCCAATACTACATTTGCTTTATTCTATTGTAATTACCATGAAAATGGAATTACTTGTGTGTTAGCAATAAACAGAAAAATCAGGACCCTTCTACTATTAGAAAATCCACAGCATCTTCTAACAAGATCTTTTTTTCTTTCCCCTCTCGCACAGCTGAGAATGAGTCAGTCTGTGATGAGGCTTGTAGTTCTTATGTTTCCTAAAACCCAATGTGGATAGAAGATTCAACTTACTGAGCTTGAAACCATGTGTGACTGAAAACAGCAGCCTTCCTAACATTACTTGTGGAATAGGGACAGTCAACACGTATTACATGTCACCTTCCTCATCAGCCTATAATCCAGGCCTGCTGAGGTTTAGATTTGGAACAGTATAAGCTAGCATTCAGCTACATTCTTGTGCTGAGGCGTGAGTCACAACCAAAGCCAGCACCAACAGTGAAAAAAGTGGGAATTTGTAATAATGATGAGGGATATTGACAGTGTAACATGGCAAATCCTTGCTTGCAGTGGGAATGAATTGCAGTTAGCAGATAAGGTCAGACAGAGGATGTTTCCTATCCAAGCCATCATCAGCTACAGAAAATGTTGCTGCTTCACCCCTAGGCAGCTGTCCTTGTCATCCACACCTGCCTTTACCATTTTTCCCTGATAGAAACCTGAGCTTTTTATTCTTGAAGCCTGTATGCTAACTATACACGTCTGTATACCCAGCAAAGAGGGTAAAGGGAGGAAATGTGAGCTTCCATTACCAAAACAAACATTTACATATCTAAACAAATCATCCAGTTCCTTAGTTTGTTCCATAAGGTATTCTGGTAAGTAAACATCTTATTCTTGACTATATTCAAAGCTGTTTTGCCAAGGAAGGTTCTGCATTAAGATTTAAAAGACCTGTATAAATGTATCACCCTCCAGTGTTTATTTTTGGTTCTACCTTTGTGCTATTCCTGAATCATCCGATCTGTGGTCCGCATCAAAATGTGCATGGATGTACCAAAGGTCACTGATCCCCAGGGGAAAGTCGGGCAGTGTTTTGTTGAGTAGGGAAGGCAACTGCTTCTCTTATGCATGCTCCATGGCTTATCCCTCTCAGAGGAGGCATGGAAGAGGTTCATAGATTTTTTTGGTGTTAATTTCTAACTAAGATGTGAAGTTTTGATGCTCCTTTTCAGCCTTAAATTGGCTAGCTAAAGAAGCATTGTGCTGTTATAACCCTCTTCAAAATCACTTGAGGTGATCCATTCCAGATCTATAACACAATGTTATAACCTCTTGGGATATGTCACAACCCAACTCTTTATATTAATTACATAAAAGTGGGTCTTTTTTTTTACTCCACCTTTACCAAATTTATCCTGATATTCATGTGAAGGAAACATTTTTATACCTTTTAATTCCAGTTGCACTCTGAAGAGTGAAGCATGGCAGCAGTTTAATTCAGTATCACCTTTTTTCTCCCTGAAGGAATCAGTGAGCATGCAAAGAGTGCAGGGAGAAAGTGCAAGTTCCTACTGTACCTTTAATCTACTAGAAGAATCCTTTTCTTATGAATAATATATGTGAAAGAATGAGCTTCAATGGATTGATTGGTTCCAGGTGCTCTAACTGTACACCTCAAATGATAACAATGAAAGCGGAATTTTAAGGGATAGGAGAAAGAAAAGAATATATTTAATACGCTATTTTAAAAATAACTCCATATCCATTCATTTTATGGGAACTAATCTAACCACACACTTTTAATACATATTCAGTTTCTGCACTAATCTAGGATTTTGAGTTTTTGTCAAGTATCCCTACTGTACCTTTATCAAGAAGTTTAAATAAAATGCCTGAATAGGATGTAGGAGACACTAAGGAAGAAATCAAGCCATAAAAAAAAAATAATTGCATATCTTATTGTAGCACCTATATAACTTATTGCACAATGAAACAAAAGGACAGTTCGTTGCTTTTCCAGTGCACTCTCCTGGCACTCAACCCTATCTGTGTCATACCTGCTATAACAGTCAATTAAAATAAATTAATTTTCATTTTCACCATTTGTTGTGCTCTCTCCTGCTTAACATTTATTGGGTTGACTTCCATGAGGTTTTGATGAATATTGGTGGAAAAGACAGCATACTTTCAGGCTTCTAATCTTTCAGAACAGGGAAATGGATTACTTGGAAGAACGGGCAGATTATTAAATATTAGTTGACATAGCTAGAAATGGAACCTCTAAGCTCATGCTGACTTATGTCTTATTATCAATTGAACTTTGTGTAATGTTAAATCATAGAATCACAGAATGGTTAGGGTTGGAAAGGACCTGAAGGTCATTTGGTTCCAACACCCTTGCCATTGGAAAGGGATGCCTCACACTAGACCATGTTGCCCAAGGCTCTGTCCAGCCTGGTCTTGAACACTGACAGGGACGGAGCATTTACCGCTTCTCTGGACAACCTGTTCCAGTGCCTCAACACCCACGCAGTAAAGAGCTGCTTCCTTATTTCTAAACTGAGCTTTCCCGGCTTAAGCTTAAACACATTACCCCTTGATTTGCTGCAGTCCCTGATGAAGAGTCTTTCTCTGGCATCCTTGTTGGCCCCCTTCAGATACGGGAAGGCTGCTATGAGGTCTCCACGCAGTCGTCTTTTCTCCAGGCTGGACAGCCTCAATTTTCTCAGCCCGTCTTCATACGGGAGGTGCTCCAGCCCCCTGATCATCCTCATGGCCCTCCTCTGGACTTGTTCCAACAGCTCCATGTCCTTCTGATGTTGAGGACACCAGAACTGCACACAGTATTCCAGGTGGGGTCTCACAAGAGCACAGTACAGGGGTCCTTCAACCTGCTGGTCACTCTCCTTTTGATGCGGCCCAGGATATGGTTGGCTTTCTGGGCTGTGAGTGCACACTGAAGCCGGCTCATGGCCAGTTTCAGTGCCAGGTCTTGCACTTGGGCCACAACAACCCCATGCAATGCTACAGGCTTGAGGAAGAGTGGCTGGAAAGCCACAGCCAAGGGAACTGGGGTTGTTTAGTCTGGAGAAGAGAAAGTTCAGAGGGGACCTTATCACTTTCTCCAACCCCCTGAAAGGAGAATGGAGAGAGGAGGTGGCTGATCTCTTTTCCCATGTAACAAATGATAAAACAAGAGGAAATGGCCTCAAGCTGTGCCAGGGGAGATTTAGATTGGATATTGGGAAAAATTTCTTCACCAAAGGATGATCGGGCATTGGAACAGGCTTTCCAGTGAAGTGGTGGAATCACCATCCTTGGAAGTGTTCAGAAGTCATGTAGACGAGGCCCTTGGTGACATGGTTTAGTGATGGACTTAATGATCTTAAAGGGCTTTTCCAACCTAGTTGATTCTATGATTCTGTTATTTGTGCCTTTCACTTCTTATTCCAGGTTGGTCTATTACTTGCACTATGACTGTATGAAACCCACAAAAATAATTGATGTGTACAGAATATAAAGATTTCGCACCAGTGTATTAAATGATGTGTGTCACCAAATCCACATCTGTGATTTTGAAGACAAACAGAACCCAGGTGTTTCTGTATGCATCAGGAGAACTTGTAGAGTTAAATTTATATAATCTAACAACATGCAACATTTGTAGAATTGCAGCTAGCTTTTCACATATATTCTTCAAATATAAACTATTTTATGTGCTGAAAATCCTGAGATGTAGCCATTGGGAATAATTGCAGAAATGCAGCTTTCCCCAGAAATGATACGCTTTTGGAATCAGATTTTGAATCCTTTTTGAATCATTTGAAGAAGATAACCTACTGTTTAAAGAGAACCATACAGTTTCTCAGGTTTGCATAATTATATCTTCATCTTGCCAGCAAACCATGGAAAGTATCGTAATGGAATATAAGAGACTGTTTTAAGGGTGTTGGAAGTGTTTTAATCCAGAAAAATCATTAGTAGTCCTCTGCTATTGTTTTAAAATATCTGTCAAACATACAGAGAAATGCTCTTGTAACTGGTTATTTTTTTTAATTTTATTACTATCAGGTTAACACTTCTTTCACGTTCACATACAGTTATTACATCAAGAGAACACTGAGGTCACGAAAGAAGGAAATACAACTATAGCAAACTTGGGTATCCTAGTAGGTGTTTTTCTGTATTATTCACTGAGCTTTGGTTCAAATGCAACGTGCAGTGTTCAGAACATGGATTTTCTCTGTACCTGGAATTCAGAAGGATTTCCAAGGGCTTCCTGATCAAAATATGGCTTTTTGCAGTGAAAGCCGTGAAATTGCCTACTCATTGCAAGTCTACTAGAGACACAGAGATGGATGACTTTGGATCAGTGATGTGCTTTTTGTATATTATTATTCTAGTGATAATGCAGAGCAGGAGAAAAATCAGAACTTTTCAGTGCCAACATATGACCAAATTATGCAGACAGATTTGAAAAGAATTAATTGAAAAACTGAACACATGGCAAAGGAGATTTGAGGCTTGTCTTCCAAAGATTTTAACAAGTTCAGTTCTGAGAACAAACTACTCTTGAGGGCACCTATTGCCAATTAAGAACCTTACCTAAGTCTGTTAAAGTCATGAAAAAAGAGTCCTATTGATGTGGATGATTGTTCAGTTAAATCTTTGTCTGCTTAATGCAGATCCCTCACCTTGTCAAGCTGATCTTTGTATGAGAGTCTCATTTTGGGATCAGCATGGACTGGCCAGCAGACAAAAACACAGCAGAAGAAAAAAATAATGTGATTCAAAGCGAAACTTTTGCCTTCCTTTTGCAGCAGTTTATGTTACTTTTGAGTTTTAAGAAGCGATGTCAAAAAAAAAAAAATCAGTTTTGGTAACAAGACTTTCCTGTAAGTGCTATGCTTTTGTGTTGCAAATTGATGTCATAATTCACAGATCATAGGAAATGCTACACCATACAGCAGACTACTAAAGAGTGACCTCTCACTGCTTAGTTGTTTTTGTATAACTGATTTGACAGCAAAACAGTCTTGTTGAATCTATGAACACCTTAAACCATAGTGGAAGGCAATCGAGTCAGACGGAGAACTCAACATAGTCTCAGCATAGGAAATAGCATGCAGTACCTAATAGATGAAGATGCCCATTCAGTGAAGGAGGTAAAAGTCAAGTATCACAGGGACAAGAGAAAAATCTACTGCACATTGTGCTTGTATTATGCTTAAATTATAAAGCAAACTCTATATCGAAAGTCTATTCTAGTAGTCTCAAAAAAGAACTTAATAGTACTAAGGATTTATATTACTTCATTTATCTTTTTAAAAATCAAAATATTTCTCATACTGAACTCACTTGAACAAATTTGGTTTAAAGATAGTTACTTAAAGAGAGATAATGTTTTATTTCTGCCAGTAGTAGCAGTATATGTGAAAAAGACAGTCAGTTCTGTCATGGACCAGGATGGTGGTTAAGAAATGGAAAACATCTCTCCTGGCAGGTTCTCAATTCATTTCTGACACCTGGGTGGTAGAATATTGAGCCCTTAAACTTACGGAAGATGGCAGTCTGAAAATAAAGTGTTATGATTTCATTCATAGAACCCTTTCTGAATTTCTTTACAGCTGATTTGTACAACACTTTTATTTTTTAGTAAAGGATTTATGTCAGAAAGTTTTTTATAAATGCTTGGTTATACACAGATAGCCAGTAATTCTCCATGCTTTTATGAACTGCATGAAGTCTACCCAGAATTCTTTTGCATCTGTTACAAGACTGCATGGTTTTGGTTTTTCTTTGTATTTGATGGGTAATTTAATCTACAAATGGAACGCATATTTTGCTTGCGTATTGTTTATAGCAAAGGCAGTCTACTGTTGGCAACAGAACGCTCTCCCACCTGCTGAAAGAACAGTAAAACCTGCATTTTTGAAATGGCACTTAACAGATGAAACAGGAAGACTCCTTCCACAACCCTACATTTATTCATTTTTCTATACTGCAGTTGCCTTTTAAATGCTAGAATGGTAGAAAATTTGTCATACAGCCCCTACTGGAAACAAGCTTCCTTGTTTACTACTTCCTTTTTTACTCACTATATAAACACACAGTTGCAGAAATCCCAAAACTGGTTGTTTGCATGTTCCATAGCCAATGTCCAGAAGTTTTACTTGTTTTACTAGCTGTACTGGAAACTAGCAAATCTATACAGAAAATAAATGCTCAAAGACAACAAACCCCTCCCCAAGTTTCTTGCACATGTAAGAATGCTACATAATATTTTCAAACTGGTCAGCTACGGTGCAGCAGTGAAATAGCTTGATAGTAAGAACTGTACAATATTTGCATCTCTGTTTAACCTTGAATCCCTTTCTGGGTGCTGTGCACTGAAAAGATCAAAGCTAGCTTGTTTAAATGCTTTCATACTACTCTGTGTACCTACCTTATGGGACTCGCTTCAGGATTTGGGGAAAAAAACACTGTCTGTGTGATTCAAGCTGCAATCTCATTGGAATTAAAGTAATTTGAGTAATGTCCAAGATTTTCTAAGAGACTTAGAGGATCTCTGATTTATCCTGCTTGAGAAAGGCAGAATTCACATGCTCTATAGGCATTAATTAGCTAGTCTAATTAAAGGTTTATAAAATGTGCAAATAAATGACTGTCTTCTTCCATATGAAACATTCTTTGTTATGCTGTTATGCCTGCTTGTTAAAACACCACCCGCAGTAGCAGCGTAGATGGATTTTACACTGGGGCATAGACTGAAGTGCATGAAATGCAGAAAATCTGCAATCACTTTGCAGTTCTGGCACAGGCCTGCTTTTGGTGCAGTGCAGCACGTGCACCTACTCAGGAGCACAGGGACTTGCTCTGTTGGCTGTCTAGAAGGGCAAGCCCCAAGAAGAGTTAAATTAGAGGTGATCTATAAAGCTGTAACTTGCTGTGCTTTGGGTAAAAATAACGGGGGGGGGGGGGGGAAGATTTTCATGCTTTTAATACAGATTTACATGCTTTTAATACAGATTTTGAGAAATATTTGACTCTTTAGAGCTTTAAATGACAGTCAGTTTAGTTGGACCAATGCACTGACTCCACTTGATTGCATTTTTCTAATTGAAAAGTTTGGAATGTCTTTATGTGGTATGGGAGAACTGTACCCAGTACAAAGTGTTTTACTGTCTGGGCAAAATTTGTAGCAATACAGGTGGGATGTGTGGATGGCCCACATTTAAGATTGTTAAAATCAGTTGTGAAGTCTCCATCTTATCCATTCTGGGTTTCAGTTTATTCTTTAGAGGGAGAGAATTATAAGGGGAAGAAATAAACAAAAACCCAAGACCAACAAACCCAACTAAATTAGCTGCTTAGCAGAGATTACGAAAATGTAATTGCATACAATTATCTATAAGTAGACAGAAAAATATGTGCCATTGGAGATGTAATATGAAGTTACTTCAGACAGCTGTTCTTTTCTACCAGAACAGGCTGTGATCAATTATGTAAAATTACATAATATGAAAGCATAATTTTATTTGTTATATCTTAAGGTGATACTTTAGCTCTCACAATTTATTGAGATACTGTATATTTTTACATGGTACTGATCATTGTGGGAGAAAGTATTTTGAAGAAACTTAAAAGAACTAGATTTATTTTTCTTAATTCCATGCTAATTCTGTCCAATTCTATTTTTAGTATGGGGTACACAGTACCATTGCCATTTAGTGTAGTGGTCCGGTCAAGACCTGGATTTTCAGCCATAGCTGAGGAAGTAGTCAAAACATCTGTGGTGAGACAATGGCTTAGGAGCCTACTAGTAATTTCTGTAGATATTTTAAGCTAATTTGTATGAGGTGTCTTGTCTGGCTTCTTCTCTCCTCAGCTTTACATAATATCTCTGACCTGAAGAGATTGATGATAATCTCCAAGTCTGGACCTGACAAAAGCTGATCAGGACAGCCTGCAGACATTTTGAACCAGCAGAGTTCATTCTTCATAAACACTGAACTCACTTTTGAGAGAAAGTGGGAAAGCTTGTTTGTTCTATAAAAAACATTGTCTCAGCAATGCAGTGCATAGATTTACAATTACTTTTTCTTCTAGTAGCTTGGCATATTGATCTTCGGTCACTGCACTGTACAGTAGCCCGTCATCAGTGAACTGTTAAACTGGCATTTCTCTTTTAGAACAAGTTAACAGTGAAATCCTAGCTCATTAATGTGAGTTTCCCTATTGATTTCTGTAGCACCTGGACTTTTCATAGTATGAAAAAATTCTACGGGCTAGAATAGCTACATGTTAATCACTTTGTAATACCTGCACATTTAGAGAAACAGTAAATGTGTAATTCGAATAATTTCAGGGTTTTTTTTATAAGTGATGGCATTTTCTGAAGAGGAAAACTTAAGTAGATAAAAGCTGAAGAATTCAAATAAGACAAGAAATGTCTGTCAATGATGCTAAAGTTATAATTCCATGCCAATTCTGTCTTTTAAAAAAAACAAGTTGGAAGAATAAGGAATGAGATCGTCACATGTTTAACACAGGAAGAGTAAGTGACAGTGAAAAGAGGAACTGCTGAATCCGAATGTAAACTATGCATATGGAATATATTGTGGGTTGTTTGTTTTTCTTTTCTTTAACATGTGGGACATATTTTGTCCATAGTGCTCATAGAGAGCTTTTAGTAACCTGGAGTCAGCCCCCTTTTAAAGATAAATCAGTTGTCTCTCAAAGCAAACACAACAAAATGTAGAAAGAGACTGTGTCATTGTCTTTAAGATATACAGGTGGAAGAGGACATAGCCAAGTATTTTTTATATTTAAAAAAATAGCAAGTATTTCTAGTGCAGGTGAGGGTAAAGAAATGTTAAAAGCTAAAAACATAAGTATTCACTGCGAGGTTAAATGTAGTACAAGCAAATCAGAAGGCCTCTCTGAGTTTCACACGTCTTATAAAACAAATGTTCCTGTAAAGCCTTTATAAAACTAAAGAAAGAAGAAGAGAACATTTGTCTAAAGTGCTTCTCAGGTGCACAGAGACAGTCAGTATCATTTTCAAAGAAAATCTTATTTCTCAAAGAAAGCCACAGATGTCTACATTATTAAATTGCCTTTCATGGAAACTTTTGGAAAAGTTCTTAACATTCATTGTGCAGTACCTGTCTCATTTTAGAACTGGTCGGGCTTGCACGTCCAAATGCTAAACACTGGTACAATGTAATATTATTTATGATGTTTCCAGTAAAGGGAAAAAAGTTTTGGGTTTTTTTTAAGCATTAAAATCAAGTCAACACTCCATTATCTGCAATGAAAATGGACTGGAAGAAGCACTCTTTCCCAGACAGAGGAAGAAATTAATTCCATTGCTTTTGAAGCTTGGTGTGCCTCCTTTGACTGGTTCTCCCAAAACTGCTCAGTGTGCACTCTATGCAAACACATGGAGCCAGTTCAGGTGTCGCATCTGGGTCTGCCTTACCCAGTGAGACACTGTGGAACCAGAAGTGCTGGCAGGGCATGGCAGGCATGCCCAGACTGGCTTCATTTTGCACATTACCAGACAATTTGTGTCCTATTTGGCTTCTCCAGAACCACATTCTGGCAGCACTCCAGAGCTGGTATCACCTTGCTGGACCTGAGCTGGCCTGGTCTATATAATTTTTTTTTCTGCTCATGGCACCCATAGCCCAAGCACTTGCATACGAATCCAGGCTGCACACAGTGCATGTACAGTTCTTTCTTATTTACAGAAATTTTTAGTATGTGATTTCAGGAGTTGTTGCCTAAAGTATGTATTTCATTTCTCTGAAATAAGGAGGCGCTTATTCATTGATTATTGAAATAAGCTTTAGAACTTGTAAAAAGCAAAGTGTCCCATTCCTTATAGAGAAAGGAGAGCTAGGCGAGGAAGCAACACGTGAGAATAACCACTGGACAACCACTGCATGTGTGAGTAGCTCTAATCTTGTCTCACAGAAGGCTTAGCTCCTTTCTGCCACTGTGTTAGTCTTAAGTGATAAGCAAACAGGCCTTATTTTCTCGAGCTGTTTTCAGTGAGGCATGTGACAAAGAAAACATTACAAAAATTAAACATATAGATGGCACCAAAAATTTGTTAAGTCAATTTGCATTCTCTTTTTGTCAGCTTTATCATTGCTGGCATGACAAGGCACACAGATAATACCGTCTGTCTTGGTGTACGTTACAGGATTTTATAATTTATTGGCATTAAAAATTGTGGTAGAAAAGGAGAATTTGTCTTCAGTTGACATTGCCTTTTGAGCTTTTCAATTTCAACTGAACCAAATGAGAGGAGGAGAGCCATGAGAAGCAAGGCAGCAAACATGACTAGACCTCACATTTCAAGGAGAGAAGCATTTTGGTAAACAAAAAAGATAGCAGTTAGGATCACCACTGGATGAAAAGATGCAGGATGAATTTACCCATGTTGCCAGGGAGTCCATGCAGGAGAGAGATACTACAAATGAAAATCAAGAATAGATTAGGGCTCATAAGATTTGCAGGTTGCAGTACTGCTTGTTTTTGCAGAACTGCTTTGTTTTCTGTCAGAGTTAGCTTGTTCTTTAGTCTACATCTAGTTGTTCGGCATGTCTGCTGCCTCAGGTCACTGCATTGATGGGGACTTCATCTTCCTATCTGTCTGTAGGGAATCAGCAGATACCATGTACTGGATAAAAGAAAGGGGAGGAAAAAAATGTTTTTTTTTTTAATGATATCCTTGTTAGATGGCTACATCACAATCTAGATAAGGTTTTCTAAAAATAAATTTCTTAAATATGCAGAGCTTTAATTTTGCTGTACTTGGAAACATTAAATAGTCATTTGCTTTGACTTCTGCTGGTATTTCTGATTATCAGTAGTTACGCAAACTCAGAAGTGCCCTTGCAAGGCAGTTCCACCTTCTCCTGGCTCGAGTGTGTATTTTGCAACCAACATCATTATTTTGGATTTTTTTCTCGTAACCTTTTTACTAGGTCACCATCTGTTACAGCAGCTGCATGTTTTGTGTGAAGTAGACAAGACACTGATTTTGTATTTAGGAACTTGCACCTGTGAGAACCCACTCACTGTCCCCTGATGAGCGAAGACCTTAGCTGAGCATAGAGCCAGTGAGGAGTGCCACCTCTTAAACTACTGCTATTACTTCCTGCAACCCTGAGACTTTTTATTGTTCTTGAAACCAACTGGCATCAACTGTAGTAAGTACATTAGAAATAATGGTAAGCAATAATGAAATGTTTGCAAATGTATAACTTACAGGTTTTCAGCACAATGGGCACGACAAAGTGCTTCCAGTTTTGGAAGCATTCAGTTAATCAAATACTAGGTTTGTCTCTGCAATTCTTATGGAATAAAGACTATAGATGTTTTTCCTTAAAAGTTACCTTAAGAGTTATAGGATTTGTCTTGAATATCTTATAGGAATAGTTGCACAGAATGATCTGAAAAAGTGAAAGAATTAA
This sequence comes from Nymphicus hollandicus, assembly GCA_009823435.2. Lineage (NCBI taxonomy): Eukaryota > Metazoa > Chordata > Aves > Psittaciformes > Cacatuidae > Nymphicus > Nymphicus hollandicus. Next base: position 42,876 of record WTXV02019579.1, read on the forward strand.
ATGGCTGATGCTAATATGCAGCTTCCCGTAAGAAGCACAGATTTAAACAATGTTGGTGAAATTCGCATGCTGAAGGAATGCTTAACGTTTAACAGATAATGGTATAATAAATCTGTGCAAAGCCTTCTGGGAAGGTAGCAGTAATATGTAGGATGTACTTTACGTACATTTGCAGCAATTGTCCATACAGGAGACAATAACTAATCTATTCTTTGTTGAAGTAAGGTGTTGGGAAGTGAATTGATAGCTACTTTTTCATTATGTACAATTGCAACTTGTTTGAGAAGATACCAGTTTGGGGTTTGAGGTACCATTTAAAACTACTTTTTGCTGACAAGTAATAGCTTGTAATACAGTTGGAAGGATTTACTTTTTAAAAGTACCACAAAATTAAAATCAATCAGCCACAAAAACATCTCCTTTCCCTGCCCTTCTTTTAACTTGAAATAACAAGTGTGTAACAGACTTCACCAGCCGTCTACAGTCTTAAACACTTTCTTAATGACCTTGATCAACAGGTAGGTACAAGTAGGTACAGTTATGGCTGTATATGCTAGCCATATATATATGAAGAATGAGTTATCCTATGCAGAAGTCTGTCTCATCTGGTTTTTACATATACATAAATTGTGTGTATATTAAAAAGTATCTACTTCCAAGCATGTGTACGTAAACAAAATTAAGTATACAATTATGCATTTGTATATATTACTAACAGTAGTTAACTTTTAAGTAGTTCAGGAAATCAACTTGACTCTACACCACCTCATGATATGACAACCTGCTTTTAATAATAGAAAAAAAAATATGCAGATTTCCATGCAGGTGTGCAGATTAAAAGGACCTCACTGTATCTGGAAGCGTTCAAGTGACTGCTATGAGAGCTAGCTGCAAGTGTGTCAAATGAATACCATGCAGCAGGAGGACTAGTTCTGCTTCAGGCACGTATGGACCATAAATGCCAATCTGGAACTTTTTGATAGCTGTAGTTTTTTCATAGAAACTATCTATTCACATGGATAATCAGTTTTCCTCAGTCATATTCCTTTTTTTTTTCCTTTTTTTTTTTTTTTTGTTTAAGTAAGAACTCATCAGAAGAAACTCCCTTTTTCTTTTAGCTGCTTTTTCAAATAATTTCAGATTAGTTCATGACTCCACACAGACTTACTTCAGCTGTAGGATGACAAAAGCTTTCTTGGTCGCATGAATGTAATTTTCTTTTAATAAGAACTCTTGAGATTTCTAACATGAGCAGCAAAGTTACAAAAATGGTTTCTTTCTTCTTAAGATTCATTTTGTGAAATAGTACTAAATTAGGTCAGGCATGAAAGTTTGAGCTCACATCTCTAGAAAGAACATAACTGATATCATTCACTAGTAATAATGTATTTTAATAAAATTCAGGTTAAATCTATAAGCATCCCTGTTTGCCTCTATTTGAAACTACTGTAGACAAAATGAAATACTGGTCCCATGTTTCAGATGAAGCTAAAAGTGAGCCCTGTGACTAAACTATGCTGGATGTGGTTTAAAGAGAAGTTGCACTATGCATTTTATAGAGCTGTTAATAAAATTATTTAAAAATCAATAATGAGATTTATGAGGCTTCTTAATTGTACTGATTATTTTTTTTTTTTAGTGCAAAGAGTAGGTAACGTTAGGCACAATATATTTTCTACTTTCATTACTGGAAATGCCCTTTTCTGTCTTTGAATAGCCAATGCGCAAAAAAGAGAAGGAAAAGGCTATTTTTTCAAAATGTTGTTTTCCCATCACAGTTTTCGTTTTGATTTAGAGTCCGGAATTACGGGGTGTCTGCCCATAATTTCTCTCTTACTATTGCCCATACCTTGTAAACATTGTTCAACTTATCTTTTTATAAAAGAAATAATAAAAGCCCATCATTATTTGCCCATTATGCTATGAAGCTTACAATGCAAATGACCTGTATGTAGCAGCTTTGTTAGCATGACAGTGATTATGATCAACACAGAAATTATGTTTAAAAAAAACCCCAACGCTCATTTGTAATATGTAACCAGTGTTAGACCGATTTTCCTCTGGTGGAATAATATTTAAAATAGGGTTTACAAGGTTTCATTGACCAGCTGGCATTTTCTTTGCCATCCACAGGGGTTTTTCTTCTGTTTTCAAGTCTTAACAGAAGTGATTTTAATTATTATTTCATTAGTGTTAGTAATTTAATCTTTATGGGATAATTGCAGGATGACTCTTAGGATGCCTGATAAGAATTCAGGTACCATCGGAGCAGAGATGGTTTGACTCTGCTGGAGTTAGAGCTATCAAAGTCCTCCATGGAGAAGTAGAGACTACTAGAAAATCAAGATTTTTCTGCTGCTAGAACATTATGGGACATAATTTTAAAAGCAAACAGAAATGCTCCTTAGGTAACTTCTGTTTCATACAACTTTTTAAACTCCAGATTAATTTACGCTGTTTATTATTTCAGGGTGCAGAAGACCTGGTGATGGGGGAAGGCACTTAAAAGAAAACGTAAGCAACAAAAGGAAAAGGTCAGGTAGAACAAATCATTAGACTTATTAAGAAAGAAAACTGAATTCCCTTATGCAGGTTGTTCCTCTCAAAAAAGTTTTTCCTTCAGATTGACTTTGTGGTGCTGCAGTACTGGGCTAGACTAGACTAGAGACCAGTAGCATCAGGAAATCCAGTGGTAACTCTTCCCGGTTACTCAGTTACAGGGTCCCTCTCATGAATACTTGGAGAACATATGTCTGATCTGTTTTATCTAAAATCCTGTTTACCAGCTCTGTATTTCTCAGAGCAAAAGCTGCAGCATCATTCAGGGCTAGCAAGTGGTACTGGATTTTATAAAATCTGGAAGTTTAGTGCCAGAGATTCAGGTTGCTGTTCTTTAGGTCTGTTCTTGTGCTCATCAAGCACTGATACAAAATAGGAAACCTCTTACTGTAGCTTTCAACTCATTAAGGGCTTTCCTAGTTGTCAGTATGGGAATAAAAGCTCTTATAAATGGATTTGGGGGAGGGGAGGGAGAAACACAAGGAGAAAATAGTTACATGAATTAATGAAGAGTGGATGAAATTCATCAATTTAAAATAGCTGACATGCTGAATAAACTTGTTTAAGAAAAGATGCTGTCTTCCAAGAGATAGGAGGAAGAATGTAATGCAGAACCTGTAAAACATCTATTGAATAATACAAATAAGGAAATGCTTGATTGTTAACGTTTGTGCTCCCTTTAAGATGCTAAAATAAATCCTTCATGAACTTCTGAGATTTAGTTTGGTAAAGAAAAGTCTCTGAAAAATGGGGATGAAAGCAACGGCATTAATATTTCTCCTAAATTTTAAACCTGAACAATTTAGTGCTACCTGCCATTGTTTATACCTTTGCACCAGCTGGTGTTACTGTTCAGACTTGTGCTGTGATTCATATACAGAGCACACTCTAAAACTGCTTCTCTTGTAGTTTCCTACTAAGAAAACAGGGGAAATATGGCATATGCAATCAGTTTAACTCTGTGTTATGCCAGGGTTATGCCAGGGGTGTCAACAGAAAAAGCTAATGTTTTTTTCTGTGCTGAATTAGAACAGTGGTACTTCCACAAGTGTCTGCTACTTACACAAAGGCAGAAAGTGCTGGCAACTATTTGGAACTTTTAAATAGTGATTTACAAGAAGTTACCGAGAGTGCTTGATTGGGAAGTTCTTCACATCTTTGTTCCCCATTTTCCATGTTTGTTAGTCATTGTATTTCTACTCATTCTTCATTACTAAGTATCATCCCCTAATAGTCCACTGTGTGGACCTCATGTCAGTAAGCAAAAAAAATTGTCCTTTTGGCTCCTTCTTACTCTTTTAGACTTTTTTCCTTTGTTTTCATCTTAAGGTCTTACCAGAAAATGCTTAAAATCTGTTCAGGTCAGCAAGAGGAAAAAAAAGAATATCCCTCATTTTAATAGTTTTTTGCTGAATTATGAATAAGTGACACTTATACTATAAAAAGATCAGAAGCAGTCTACATGCTATTCCATAATTATTGAAGTAGAGCTGAAATTCTGTGTTTGTAAGTTGTAACTCCCTGAATTAAATTATACCAATTAAATATATTTTAAGAAACTTGTAAGAGTTGAAAAATCACTCTACACTGCAAAAATAGGTCTAGCCATGATTAATGCAGCGTTGTGTTTGTGAATGGATAAATAATTCATTATTCAGTGAAATAAGTGGTCTGAATATTCATAGATATTCTGTTACATGTGAATTAAGTAAATATAAACTGATCTTTTGGGTAATGTTACCGATATGGCTATGTTTTATAGTGTCTACGTGAGAAAATAAATTTGTGAAGAAAAGAGCAAGGTAAGGCCAAGCTGTGGAAAAGGCAATCAAAACCTTTGAGAGGGCCCATGAAATGGAACTTGAACATACTCACATCTTGACAGCAAGGAAAGATTTTGTTTATCTTTTTGTTGGCATTTCTTTAAAAATCTCACACTTGCCTGAAACTGTGGTTGTTAATGATACCTGAAGATGGTGGTGACAATAACACAATCTTAACTCAGCATATTGGATAACTTCATCATAATTTTGCACAGAGAAATGTGATTTTTTTTTTTCTCTTTCATTGCTTAATGCAATTGTATGTATAGAAAGGTTACATATGTACGTTTTGTATTGTTTGCTTCTCAAGGTCCTATTTAATTTGTTTGGAAAGCTCTATATACAGCTGATAGTGAATGACATAAGACACATTACCAGGCAGGCAGCCATTGCTTTTGACTTCATAGAACGATTGGGGAAGGGGGGAATCTGGCAAATTTTTAGTTTGGATTTTTTTTTTTTTCTTATTTTGACATCAAAGCTAATTTAATATACAATACTCAGTATTCCTTAGTTATTCCACAGATAACATCTGTGAAAATCCGAGATCACTCATGGATGACCCAAAGAGGACAGGACACAAAAGATTTCATTTTCCAGATCTTTTTAAACCAAAGCCTGAGCAGGTTTTAGAGTGAAATGAAATGTGGCACCTTCTGTGAACTGAATGAGAAGTAAGGGAAGAGAGGATAAAGCCTCTTGCTTTCTTTAGTATCTGCTTTTTATGACATATTTCTCCCTCTGTAACAAGCATTTACATTTCGAGAAGCCAGAAGTCAAGTCATTTTCTATAAACACATACTGGTAGGGAGGTGTGAACTCCTTTGACATCATTCTGATCCTATTTGAATTGTCAGTGGTTAAAAGTTCACTGCTACCATTCTGAATCCTTTACGGAAAACTGAAGTCAAAGAGAAGCAGACAGAAAAGTTCCAAGGGGGGAAAAAGGGAGGATGAGGATGAGGGGAAGCAACAGAGAGCTCTCAAGCAAAGCATGGTCAGTGGGGAGAATCAAGAAGAAATGGGGAGGTAATGAGGTGGTAATGACTGACATTCTCAATTTGCAATGAAATGTGAATACCTGCTATATAGGTTACCCTTCTGTTCCTGTCTGTTGAGATAGGTCACCTCCCAATCTTCCCTGTGAGTAGCATAGAAAAGTTTTTGCCTGCCCAAGAAGTAGCAAAGTTTTCTAATAAAGAGAATATTTAAATAGTGTTGTGGGGGTTTTGGGGTGGGGTGGAAATGCTCATTTTGTGTGTGTGTGGATTTTTTTGGTTGATTGGTTTGGGCTGTTATTTTATGTGTTATAAATATGTATGCATATATATATATACACACATATGTATATAATCTCATAGAATCGTTTAGGTTGGAAAGGAGCTTTAAGATCATCAAGTCCAGCTGTTAACCGAGCACACTCAGGTCCACCACTAAACCACATCCCCAAGTGCACATCTACACATATTTTAAATATGTGTAGGGATGGTGACTCAGCCACTTCAGGCAGCCTACTCCAATGCTTGACAAGCCTTCTGGTGAAGAAATTTTTCCTAATATCCAGTCTAACCCTACCCTGGCACAACTTGAAGCTGTTTCCTTTCATCCTACCGCTTGTTACTTGGGAGAAGAGGCTGACCTCCACCTCACTACAACCTCCTTTCAGGTAGTTATGGAGACCGATATGGTATCCCCTGAGCCTCCTTTTCTCTAGGCTGAACAACCCCAGTTCCCTCAGCTGCTCTTCATAAGACTTGAATATAAATGTGTATACAAACATAAATGTTTATACAAACATGTAATATACATCTGTATATGTAACGCATTTTGCATTATATTTGCATATATTTTTAAAAACCAGATATTTTTATTTTTATTAACTGGCACCCTTTTAGGATACCAGGTTGTTGCCTGGGACTGTTGCCCTATTTCAGGGCCTATTTTTAAAGACAATGTCTAGATAATAATAAACACGTAGCAACTTATGTTTATGTACGCTGCCAGTTTTAGGGTCACGTAGAGCTAAAAAAAATTTGTACTTTGTAAATTTTATTCTGAACACAGTGCAAGTCTAAAGCATGTTGCTGGAATTGACATGCTAATTACTTTTTTATGTCATAATATGCTAGCATACATGTAGTGTGATCATTATGTTTTTTTGTGATTCATATGTTCTTATAGTAGCAAT